>JAWWEW010000169.1:8298832-8351276 GCA_035583185.1 Anabacerthia variegaticeps
GGGAAGCAGTTTCTGCCTTCCTTTTTTTCTCTGCTTCTGTTGGTTTTTTTTGATGTTATCTCTTCTAGCATCAGGGGGTTTAGCATCTTTAGTTCCCTGGAATACAGTCAGGATATTCGGTTTTGTTGCTCATGAGGAGTGTCACAGACCATGGAGGGTCCCCATTTAGCAGCACTGTTTGGGGCCTCAAAAAATGGCAAGGGTAGGTAAGGATAAGATATAACTCACACATGTGGCACGGTGGGTCTCTGTTCTCTCCAGGCTGGCAGAGACATGAGAAACGGTGGGAAGAGCACTTGGGAACACTCCCAAGCTGCTCGTCAGCAAATCCCTTGGATGAACAGGTTAAGGAGCTGCAGCTGAGCCTCAGGGAGGAGAAGTTGTAGAGCAGCCCTGATGTCACACAGGCAAGAGCAACAGGAATGTTAGCTGGGAGGCAAGAGATGGCAGCTAATGAGGGGATGTAAGCCTCCTTACTTCTCATGACAAATGAAAAATTGTGTTTCTCTCTTGCCCCTTCTCATCCCACTCACAGTGTTGGCTTCAATATCTCATGTGTCTGTTTCTATGGTTACTCTGCAGTTGAACACGCAGACTACTCCTTTCAAAAAGGTGGAGAGATCCACGGTGTCCTTTTGCTCCAGTTGTGAAAAGGATGTTTGGTGCATATTGCTCCTTGCAAGAAAACTTTTCCCTAGAAGTGGCATCTACCAACATTTACATACAGCCAGACCAAAGGTCCTCCAGGACAGCATTCAGTTCTGGTAATGGCAAACGGTGCCCAGGGAGAACTATAAGAGCATGGCAAGACTGCAATGAGACTCACCAGAGAACCTTCAACCTCCAGCAAATTGTGGTTCAGGGATCTCGGGCAAGGCTCAGAATGGATTATTCTTATGTGGATTGGTCCAGTTGCCTTTTGAGCAAAACTTGCAGCATTTCCAGACTCCTGTGGCCAGGTGTGTGGCTTGTCTATGTGTAATGTGAAGGACCACCTTCTCCTGCTCAACTGGAATTCTAAAAAGCCCAAAGCTGCATCCACTGGCTTGATGCCACCAGCATATGCTTCCTAAAGCTGGGGACTCTCGTGCTGATTGTGAATGTGGTGTTACTGTACCCAAACAGATTTGAGTTCTGTCAGTGTACAGTCTTTTTACATGTGGGAGCCTGAAAACATTTGGTCATGGATCTCAAGTTCTACAAAAGACAACTAAGGACCAGACTTAATGAAGGACCTAATAAAAAATATAGCTTAATTAACATTTTAGAAACATTCTTTGTTGCAAGTCTGTAACAAAGCTAGGAAGAGACTGCAGATTCCCCGTTTTCCTCATCTGTTTTCAATGTTAGAAATAGTTGCCCTTGTTGGCAAGGAGCAACTTGGTTCAAGTTGCATGTGGGTTCAGCAACTTGTGTTTGAAACACTTACCCCCACCTCAGAATTCCGGTTTAATGCTCAATTTAGTCTGTTTTGGGGCAGAGAACCTAAAACTACTTCCCCCCCACCCCACCAAATAAAATATATTTTGAAATCCAGAAACCTCTAATGAAACAATTTTTTTCCCCCTGCCCAGCCCTTGTCGTACCAGCATCTGCCAGCTGTTTTATTAATACTATATTTGGAAATAGGTCTAGCAATGGCTTTAGGAAATCAAAGTAGAGGACTTTGAGAAACCTTCAGCTTCAAAATTCAGTAATACACATTTCATTCAAGTACTCTAGACTTGCCCTGCCCCTTTGCTGGATGTTTTCTAGAACAATCAGTGCTCTATGACATGTAAGCCATAACACTGAGTTTTGCTTAGCATACAATAGTATTGGCTCTGGCACAGGGAGAGATGTGCTGGCTGCAGTAGGAACAAGAACTATTTGCCAAAATGAGTCTGCAACCAGTAAACAGCAAGCTCTAGATTTCTGCCTAAAAATATTCCGATCCCATCATGCCAGGTTGACTTTGGCATATAGGGAAAAAAATGGAACAAAAATAGAAAAAAAAAAGAGGTAATTTTTCCCTACACCAAAAGAAGAGCCTCAAGTTAAAGCTTTGGGAGAAACAGAAACAGACACAATCAGTTTTAATATTCACACCTTCAGTGAAAGAGAACTTGGACAGTGGTGCAAATGTACACTTTCAGAATCTTAATTTATACTTCATTCCTGGATGAGAAAAAGAAAACCAAATCCTCCTCCTCTTAGATGTTGAATGCTTCCCAAATAAAGTATACATGTCCTTGTCCACTCCAGAGCTGCACTGCCCAAGGGAGCAGTCAGGGCTGAGCTACCCTGTCCTAAGAGCACTGACTGAAGTGCTCCCTGTCTTGTGTTGTATCTTTTCTTATTACCTTGCAACTAGACCTGGCATTTTTGTTTGACATTTGCTACTTTGCAGGAGTCATTTAACAAAGTGAAGCATCACAGCATGCTATTACCTTACATCCCTAAATTGTATGTTTTAATGGATTTTATTCTGCTTCTGACCACTGTAGTTTTGGGAAAACAGAAAAGGTCAAAGAGGGTCATTAAAATTGGCCCCTTTGCAATGTAATATCTCATTTTTTCAGTGTTTCAAATACCAGACAGATATTTACTGCTCTTCATCCATATCAAACTGTCACGTCTCAGAAAGTAACTCTCCAGTATAGGAACCAATTAGAAATAGCACATGGTGAGAAGTATCTTTTTCTGCATTTTAATTTCCTAAAGTGTTAGCAGTAACCCATGAATTTCCAAAGAGGGAACATATCAGCATGATACTTCAAGTTTCATTACTTTTTTCATCATCGTACAGAGAACTTTTTGGCTGCAAGCACTGCCAACAAAAATCACCCAATGCTAAGGTTAGGTCTGGTTCTTTTGAACAGCCTTGCAATACTGAATGATAAAAGAAACCCAAGCTATCAGTACATTATTTTTGAAGCAATTTTGAAGCAATTTTTGTAATATGCTCATACTGAATATTTTCTATCGCGTTGTCTTCAAACCATTACAAACCAAGTAAGATATTGTGCAACTGCAGATGTGTTATTATAAACCCCCACATTTCTGAATTCTGGAGATGAAAATGAAATGCTGATATTCAGAGAATTCCTTTTATGCACTGACAGCTATTAAACCCTTTTCCCTATTCTAGGGTGATGGCTCTACTAAGAGAGTGTTAAAAGTATGGTACAGCACAGTGCAAGAGTACCAATGGACCATCTCGGCAGCAGGAATAACCTCCAGGAAATCAGATCTCTCTGATAGGAAATGATTTGGAAAGAGGACAGGCCAGGATAAGGACAGCAATAAATGCACATTTTTTGCAGCCCTGATCAGATAAATTTTAGACTAACAGAAAGCAGCTGGCAGGAACATAAATAAGAAATAATCAATGATGTTGTAGTGGTAGAGCAGATTTCTCCTCAAATCTTTATTTGCTTTGCAGCAATGAGCAGTAGCAATAAATGGAAGCTTTAATGGATGTCAAAACAATATAGAAGATGAACTATTCTTAGTATGATTTTTGAAGCAGACTATTCAAATTTTAAACCCTCCACGATTAGGAACAATATCCAAATATTAAGCCATATTTTCCAATGTGCACAATAAGTATAATAGAATCATAGGAATTAAAAAAAAGACCTCCAAGACTATCAAGTCCAACCCTATACCAAAAGAATATATGACTCATGTTCACAGTGTATGATTATTCAAGCCTGAAATATTGTCCCCATTTCAGAGAGAACTCATGAAATTCAAGCTTGAATTTGAGGTCTGAAGGCTGGACACCAATACAAGATTTTGAAGCGGAGCCAATTTCATCCACAGCACAAACTAAAGGGCACCTTCCCCATCACAGGTGGGAGGAGCACATTCACATTTCTAGCAGAAGTTTTTATGATCAGTTGAAGAAAGAGAAGTTTCCTGCCCTTATTCCTAGAAATGCTGCCTGAAAAGAAAGACACCCCATGTGTGTTTAAGGTGATTATACTTATTTTTGGAGTGTTTCTTTGAAATATTTGACAGTATTCTTGGCATCGAGGCAGAATTTAAAGTGGTGGCTCTAAAGCTTCACCTACATCCATTGTTCAACGTAACAGCAACTTGACAAGGAGTTTCTTTTGTAAGGGAAAGCAATTTCCTCTGCACAGCTCAAGCACAATGGACACCAGCAGGGCTGGCACTGACATCTGCAGGCACTACCCAGTGAGAAAGCAGCTACAAAATACATAATTTCACAAAAAAAACACCCTAACTTTTAAATGCTGTATTACAAGTTGCTATTTTTCCCTTCAATGTGGAGGTTTTTTTGGTGGACAGAGATTTACATTTACCTCTAGGAGAAACACATGACATAGTGATCCTTTGAATCTGGTTCTGGAAAACTTTTAAACTAAGAGAGCCAAATAAACACAAAGCACAACAGCCTGGTATTTTAATGTTGTATGCAGTTATTTTTTTAAAATCTATCAAATCAGTAATTTTTAACTTTCTTCACTGTGCCAATGCACATGAGCATGATAGATCCAGTCTGGAATGGTCACAGAATCACAGAATGCTTTGGATTGAAAGGCACCTTAAAGATCATCTAGTTCCAACCCCCTGCCTTACCAGGGACACCTTCCACTAGACCAGGTTGCTCAAAACCTCATCCTACCTGGCTTTGATCACTCTCAGGGATAGGGAAATGGTGTGTGCATACACAGGGATGCTCAGAAGCAGGTACAGGCTGTGTACAAGTGTACAAGTGGGCACCTTCAGTTATAGAAGCAAAACCAGCAAATATGTGGGAATCCTCGTGTTTTGGTTCCATTGCCATTGGCGTTGGTGCACCTTGGGACTAAATCTGCCGAAACTTTGAGTCAAATACAAACACAATCAATATACACCAGGGTTTGGCATAAATATTAAACAACAACAAGGCAGATAAATGCTGAGAGGGTAGACTAGGAGATCTTGTAGGATTACAAGGATAATTTTTCATTGTCTAAGAAGATCAGTTCATTAGTACCTGGAAATCTTGAAAAGACACTTCAGAACAGAGCTGGTGTGTGTACAATTTCTGATCCTGTGTTACCGGACAAAAATGTATATAAAACCAATATTTATAACACATCTGTAGAGAGAGCCCAGAAAGAGGGAAAATACATTTTTAGGGTCTAAGGTAAATTGGTTATAAGTTCGATAATCAGACTTTAAAGGCAAATTTAATTGCATATGAAGGCAAATACTTTTAATTTTAATTACTTAGCAACACCAAATGCAGCTTTAGATTATTTTAAATTATCTTGTGCAGTCTGAAAAAGAAGAAAAAAAAAATCTCAATTTTCCATCGTGGTAAAGGTGACAGAGCCAAGCCTGGGGAGGAAACCCTGTCTCAGCCTGGCCCTAAGAACAGCACAGTGTGACTGGCCTACTTGTGCTATTGAAGCCTTAAGATTTTTATGTATCTGTGGATTGTAATACAGCTGTATATTTTCTCACAATTTAGAATAGTAGTTAACGAAGCCCCTTTCTCACGGTTTGTGCCACATTCTTGAAATTCTGTTTAATGTTCTTTTCAAGGAAAAGATTTTAGCAAGGACATCTTGTTTGGGACACACACACACCTGGAAGATACATTGTAGTCACAGATAGAAGTCCAAAACCCTTGGAGAAGCTCCAAAGGGGCAGACCCAAGGATGGTTTTGGGAGCAGGCGATTCTCAGGTTGGATGTATCCATTAGACATAATAATTAATTAGTGTTATTAATTTTTAAGAAACCTATATTGGATGTGCACTTATGTATTTTGTTGCACCTGAAAGGGCTTTCATTAAAGGACCAGCTCTCTGTTTTATGTATTCTAATATTGTCTGGAAAGTTCTTTTCTTCCATTTTAGGCAACACCGTTTCCAGTAATTAAGTAGCACATCTGTCCTTCTAATGGTGCACAGTAATAAACACTAAATCAGAAGAAAAGAGGCATGTCTTTATTAGATGAGTCAGCCCACAGAAAGACTCATTATATCACTGAATTCTTTAATCTTGTAAGGAGACACAATTAGGGCAATTGCTGGGTGGTGCCTGCAGGCCTGCAGCCACTAAGCATGGCCAGGAGTGACATCCATAACATTTGTCCCTCCAGCCAGGAACTGGTTTTCCAACCTTGCTTACAGAGCTTACTCTATCTCAAATTACAGCAGGATGAGCAATGCCAGCTTCCTATGCTGGTGAGGAACTGCAGGCACAGAAAGGCCAGTGCTCCTTGAAATGCAACACCTTCATAGGTACTCTGTGCAATAAAATTGAAGCAGAAACTCCCATTTATTATTTACACCATATTGCTCCTTCAGGCACCTGCCAAGACTCACTGTCTTTACTCAGCACAAGCATCTCTCAGCCTACAGACCTGGCAATTTAAGCAGGTCAAGAGAGTTGTAAGAACTTTTCCACAAAAATCACTTACTCTCTTGAAAACTGTTTTAACACCACAGGAATTTTTAATGAATTCAAGTCAAATCTGTCAGAGAGCCTGAATCAGACAGACATTTCAAATATTTTAAAAGGATATTTTCCATTTTCAAACCCTGTTTCAATACATGGCTCGACAAAAGACCTTCTCAGTTTGAAATTTGCTTAAATTGAATTGTAGTAATAGGCTTTAAAATTTCCTAAATAGTAATGTTTAATATTTTTCTGGTTAAATAGTTCATTTCTGCAGAAAAAAGAATCCAGGTATTCCAACTGCAGAGTTTTAGAGGTTTTAATGTGGAAAATTTTTGGTTTTAAGAAAGAGATTTAATGGTGTTGCAGGGATAGCAGTATCAGACCTTAGAACTGCCTTCCTTGTGACTCTACTAAACTGTATATGCTGCTAAAGAAAAGAAAAAAAATAAAAGAAGAGTGAGGTATTGGACTTTTTAGAAAAGATTTATTTTCTTGTCTGAAGGTTGCCCACCAAACTTTCATCCTGCCTGCACTTATATATGAAAATACCTTGAAGACCAAGAGCATTGCTATTAATCTATTGATTACCACAGCAGTTTGAGGCAAACCTAGGTGCTCTGGAAAGAAAAACAGACACAATCACAGGAGTTTCTTCTTTGGTGAACAGTCTCTATAACTTCTTTCAGTCTGAGATTATGGTTCTTTTATCCCTCTCCTGTGCTTTCTCTAAAAACTTTGGACAAATCAAAGCGTGAATCAGAAAAATGCATAAACAGATATAATTTTAGCTAATTTTAGGCTCTGACTGCCTAAACTCTGAGGTTATTTGAATTTCCTAAGAAAGAAGGCACTTGGATGTAATGGCTATTAAAGAAAAGTTGGGTACAGGAGAGAAGTGATCTTACATCTGGGCTTTAGCCTGGAAAAAGGCTTTGAAGTTCTGACAGAGCAGGTTCCCTCCATCAGGCTACATTAAATGACAACACTAAGTGTAGGGGATTGTGAAACAAACCTTAGAAATCAAGTAACATCTTTGCTTTCCTCCTTAATTTCTGATTAAAGAATATTTTGCTTTACAGAAACAATAAGATGGGGAAAGTAAAAATGACAATAAGAGAAATCTAATGATAAAGTGTAAAAGAGAAGAATTTGAGCAACTTTTTGGGCTTTGCAGTAGAGCAAAGATTTAACTAAGGAATACATGAACTTTACCCTTCCTCAGAAGAGTGAAAATATCCCTTGGACCAACAGTTTTACTTAGCTTTTATGATCCA
Source organism: Anabacerthia variegaticeps (assembly GCA_035583185.1). NCBI lineage: Eukaryota > Metazoa > Chordata > Aves > Passeriformes > Furnariidae > Anabacerthia > Anabacerthia variegaticeps. The sequence continues at coordinate 8,306,514 of JAWWEW010000169.1, forward strand.
CTCATATATCTAAGCAAACAGTTCATAAAAGAGATTTTCTAGATACAATTTAAAACAAGAGACATACGTGTGTAAAAACATACATGAAAAGTTTAGGGCTTGATTATTATTTGAATTTTTAAAAAAAATATTGTCTTGATGAGGAGTTAGAAATATGACCAATAATATACTATTTTCTGAAAGAATGCCACAAACATTAGGCACAAACTACATCACTGTATGATAATGTTCCATCTTTGTAATGCCTATTGTTCTCCAGAGCAACAATATACACTTGAAAATAATTAAAAAAAAACACTTTTTTTTTTCTCTACTTCATCCCCCTGTAACTGCCTTTACAAAACTTTTCCATAAGGACAGGAAATTTAATCTCCATGGCACTAAGAGGACTCACCTGCTGCTGGATGGAACTCTTCCTCTGCCCATCATATTGAGCACTGCAAGCCAGTCTACCTTTCCATCTACTAAACAACCTGGAATTGGCAAATCCTGTTGCAGGAACAAGGGGCCCAAGGGAGCCATTTCCCCAAGGAAGAAACAGGGGTGTCTAACATTACAGCTAAAACAACTGAAAAGGTGCTCAGCATTTTTTAATAACCAACGTGCTTTTTTAGAAACAGGTTACCAACCAAGAGACAGAGGAGAATTTCTGGTACATGCTCAGGCATCTTGATGTTCAGATTAACAGCAATTCACCTTACTCAGCACAATTCCTTAGTCTGGATGTATCACAGACTGAAAGGAATAGACTATATACAACGTATTCTTTATGTGGGAGATCAAGGAGAACTTAACCGATTCTGGCAATAAACCACTTTATTTAATAAAGCAGACAGGGCAGTGCTGAGGCTGGTGGAGAGACACTGTGAGACACCCTTGGAAGGACTTCTTAATGGAAAACATTGTTATTTCAGAGCTACCACTCATGACTTACAGCAGCGATCTGAGACTAGAAGAGATCACTCCAGCACTCAGCATTCACAATCCTTTTCTGGGATCAATTGATCTTCAGGCTCATAATTTAGTATCCACCCAAACAGACTAAACTGCAATATCTATCTCACTGTAACTCTAGCTGGGCCATATGTAATTCCTTTTTTACTACAACACAGAGTCATAGTCATCCTTATCATCAGGAAGAGTGATGTACAGCTTACTGTAGTGTTAAAAAAAATTAAAATCCAGAGATTACTCTACAGCAATATCAGGGCATGAAAGAGATTTAAGATTGCTTTGCTTAAGCTTTACAAATGGCAGACAACAATAACAATAAAAAGTGGGGGAAAACCCTTGTCTCATGGTGTTTTCTCAAGTGACACTTGAAATATTGGAACTCTGCTTTTATTCTTATCTAGGACAGACCAAATACTGATTTGTAAAAACCACTGTAGTGCTGAGTCAAAAGACCCATGCAGAATGACACCAGCTGTCTGGAGGTCCCACTGAACTTAATATTACCATTACAGAGGGCATAAATAAGGAATTCACTCAGGTGCATGTTGATTGCTATAGATAGTATTGCTTAATAAAAGTACAAAGCAGTAATATAACATCACCTAGTCCACATCTGACGTGAATACTGAAGCTGAAAACTAATATGATAGAGAGAAAGAAACAAAGAGAGGAATATCTGCAGCTTCTCTGCAAAGTTATGTTTTAGTACAAATGAATCTCAATAGTTCCAGGAGAGAATTAAGAGTGAAGTCCTTTGACTGGTCTACACAGAAAATTTGGGCAATGCAATGTTCCTTCTGGCTTTGGAGTCTCTGAAAAATGTCAATTCAGTTAGGCAGGTCTTGGGTCAAGTCCCAGGAGGACTGTGGTGTCTTGTTAGTTATTTGTTATAATATTTGGAAGAAGTCAATTATAGCTTTTTGCAGAGAAACTCCTAATATGACAATTTTGGAAGTAGAATTTCTGGCATGAGGTGAATTTTTGGCTGTCGGGCTGTATGGATACAGTATACATATTCAGAGACAGAAACACTTCTTCCTTTTCTTTTTTTTTTTTTCAAAATTGTGCAGACGTTTTCATGACTTTCTAAAATTCATCAGACACTCTGGCTATAAACTTATGCTGATCATGTCTGAAAACCCTGACAGTTAGCAACTGTTTTGCTGCATTTGAGAACAATAATTATACTTTGCTTCCTCTACTACTCATTCTTTCTGGTTATCCCAGAGAAACAATAACCACAGCTTTTAGTCACCTGAATATGTGAATCTCAGCTGATACTCTGAACTAGCAGATGGCAGGAAAATAATGGAGGAAACAACAATGTTCCTACCATACAGCTCTAACCACGAGTGAGATCAGATGCTTTCTGCTCATCAACAAAGAAGAGCCAGCTGCAGAACAGTGTAAAATGCCCCATATCCTGCTGAAATAAAACTTTCACTGGAAGGGTAGAGGAAAGATTAGATTTTCTATTATGGGCCTCATAATAATACTGAAGAGTACAATCCTGGCTGCTTCATTCATGTGATCAGACATTGAGGCCTTAACTCAATAATCAAAGTGATCTGCCTTAATGGGATTATTTCCACAAAGGAGGGTTTGCAGAACAAGTGCTTAAGTAGCCCACCCATGTGGTGTTCCCTGGAAGTCTTCAGGGAAATCTTCAGAGAGAGGCTTTTTGCAAGTGCTTTGTAAATTCATTTAAGAGGATGGGTCAAACACTCACCTGATTCAATTCAAAACAGTGTTGTTGATATTAGTTATTCCCTAAGGTCTTGCCTGTAAAGATCTGACCTGTAGAAACAGCTGTATATTAACACTATATTTTTAATACTTCCACAACAGATAGGTTTAATAAGCAGCCGTCTCTTTTCAGTGCTCCTGCTATGAAACAAACCAGAAATTTCATCTGCAATAATAGCAAGGTCAATGTGTACTGCTAAGAAACAGGAGAGCATTTCACCAGAGAATGGAAAGGATGCTAAATATTTTAAGATTATGCTGCTTAAATAAAAAGAAACCTCCTGTGCATTAAAAATACATTTATTGATCCTATTCAGGATTCAACAGCAATACTTCCAACAAAAGAAAACTTAAAAGGACTTGTCTGTTGCCAAAATGGGTAGGTTTACAGGACTGCCTTTGGTAAATGTAGCACAAATCATGAAACACACTTAAGAAAAGGGTTTGGATCCCTCCTTTCTGTTCACTATTTAACCCAAATTATAATTTAAGCATTGACAGTGCAAGGAGTGAATTAAAAGAGTGAGATAAAAAGAAAAAAGGTTCATTGCTTAAGACATCCTAGCTAATTTATACAGATAGAATTGTTAAAAAGAAATAATTTAAAATCCCCCACTGTCAGCACTTGACAGAAATAGAAATAGTCTTCTTTACTCTCAGTGTACTCTTATCTTCCCTCTCCTTCCCTTAGTGAATATGAGTCAGAAATTACCACTGGCAAAACAACCTCTGAAACACTTTGAATCCCAAAGAAAAAGAACTTGGTTTTATTTCTGCTAAGAGGGATTCTGGAGTAAATTCATCCCCCAAACCTTTCTCCTACTCCCAAATAATCACCGTAACACAGAGACTCACCTTCCTCAGCACATCACATTTGCACCATTTCTTTAATGTCTTTTTATCTTTGCAATTCTGGGTTGTAAATTTCACAAGAGACAAAGAGACAACTCATTTTTGGGAAGAATCTGCTCTTGGTACTATTTAAAAAATAACTGCACTGATATATTCAGTACCAGACTTAGAAATTGAACTGAAAATATGAGTCCAATCTGGGAACTTGGTGGGCACATTTTTAATGTGTATGGACAACCCAGACTCCAGCCTTTAATCATGAAGAGTGGATGGGAAATGGGGAAAATCTATTTTTGTTTAGTGCACTTCTATGGAAAAGTCCTCTGGTGCCTTAAAAGGCCAAAACAATACACATCCCATATTTGTGTTCTCTTTCTTGTCCTTGTCTATCTGCACATACCTCTCAGTTAGAAAATGTCAAGGCACCTATAATCTGAAATTAATAGTGATTTCAAATGACCCATAAAAGGAGTTGGCTTTGCTTTAAGGACGCCATCACTCTGGGAAGCCCAGCAGACACAGGGGACCACAGGTCTCAGAGGTATGAAGATATTTGAAGGAGAAGAGCTGTAGATAGGTCTTGACATGTAACAGTGGGAACCAAGCTGGGCTTCTGTTCTTAGCACTTCGTTTAATCTGCCAAGGATTCTCACTAATGGGAATAAGGCTCTTTGAAGCCTAATGCATGGATTAATATGCTTGGATCAATAACGCTGAGTAGGGGATGCTACTGATGTATGCCAAGAACCATCAAACCATTGTGTACATGAACTTGCTGGCAATGCCTGCCCTCACCTGTTTCTGTTGTGCAGCACTGAAAGTCCTGGCAAGAATGGGCCAGCCGAGTAGCACCAGTGTCAGCTGCCAGAGGTGGCTGGTATGAAATAATTAGCATGACAGAGACTCGCAGTTTCAAATTGTTCATTCCCGATTTTTTTCCTCCTAGGAATACCACAAATCCAAGTGTTATGAACTTTTAAACTGGGAAATTATAGCCGAATTTCCATTCTTTACTATTATATCCCATATAATGTAAAATTATTGCACCATATGAGGCCAATTTTGACTTAAAGATCCAGCACCAACCAATTTCTTCCACAGAAAGAGCTTGTAGGACTTACTCTCTTACATGTCCATACTGAAAAGTAATCTATATTCAATTTGGCTATTAAAGGAGATTACTCGCCACCTCAACATGACAAATTTTAATAACACTTTTTAATAACCATTTTTAAAACTGATTTTGATTTCTTGCAAATTACAGCATTAATCCATTAATTAATTCCTTTCGTTTGATCTGTTACTGTATCAGGGAAACAAACAAAAGTTTTATAAAAATAAATATGAAAAGTGAGAAAACTATGACAAATATAATTTAGGTAATTAAAATTCAAAAAAGACCACCCAGGTATTTCTAACCCTGTTCATCCTTTATATCTTCCAACTTCTATATGTACAAAATTGATGTAGAAACGCCACAATAATTGCTGAAGTTGCTCATTAAAATGCAGATCTAGGTGAAAGAGAAGCAAGGAAAATGTTTCTGACATCTAAAGACAAGGGAAAGTTTTATTAAGAAATGAGTTTGCAGATCAATCCCATGGCTAAAAGACTGGCATAAATTAGCATTCTTGTGTCAAGTATCTGAAACAACTGAACTTATCTTTGAGCAACCAAAGCTAAAAATATGGAACAGTTACTTTTGCTTTCAGCAGGACAAGTGCTTTGCATAAAATGAAATATTCATAAAAAACCGTGGTTATAAAAGTAGGCAATTTATCACTGCAATCATAAACACCAGGGGCCAGGAGATGTGTCCATATAATAGGGAGGGTGAGGCATACACTGTTGTCCCTCAGGACATATTGATGTCTCCTGCAAAGCCCTTCAGCTATGCAGGACCGCTGCTCTCTGCCTTCCACACAGACCAAGTCAGTAGTTAGAAAAAGACAGTGGAGAAAACAGAAATAAAAGTTCTCTCACAATGTCTCTTTCTAAGGTTTTGATATGTTTGTTTCAACATGTGCACTTAGCATTCACATAAATAGGGGTATTGCTTTGGTTTGCCCACCGACATGTTAAAGTCCTGGAGAATTATCCCAGAAAAGAAGTGCAGTGGATGAGACAAGACACCGGGGGAAGAGCAAGTTGGTTTCACATTTCCCAGCACAGTTCAGCTCAGATGAGGCTTTGCTGGAAGGCAAAGACTTGGCTATTCCTAATTGGCACTTTTATGAAGGCTACAAATGTGGGAACTAGTCAGAACCACCAAAAATTTTGCTGGTTGTCAAAATTAGGATTAAAATCAGGTCTTAGAGGGGTGTGGGAAGAGTGTAAGGTAGTCAGGGCATTAATCCACTGAGAGTAAAACCTCAAGACAAAGTTTGAAATAGAGTTTTCTTTATGAAAATAGTTTTCTTAAGACATTTCCTTTAATTGGTAAATGATAGAAATGAGATTCACTAAAGTTCAAAAGACAAGTTCCAAGCACCCATAACTTATACAAGGCCTTCAAAAGCTCTCCTAAAGTGTTGCACCTAAATACGTGCTCAGGGCTCGCCCTCAGTAAGATGACATAAAACCTCTGGGAAAGAAGGAATCATATCCCAAATCCCCAAAATCCAAGATCATTACATGTCCTTCTCCTGGCCAACCATTTCAGAGCTGAGATCAGCATGAGTTTTGGAAGGTCAGGACGAAGTTTATAATTGTCTTTTCCTACAGGACTGATTTCTGCTGGAAATATTTATCCAGAATTTGAAGGTACTAAAAGCCAAATGTTTTACCGATTTATATTCAGATTATACAAAGATATTCTCTATGATTTTACCTATGAGATAAAATATTATTTTCTTTTTTCTAGCAGCCATAGTTACTTACTTATCCATAGATCAGTTTGAATTTTTCTGAGCAAAGGTTCCCTGGCATGATAGAAAAGGACTAACAAAAATATCTTTTAAAAACCCAATAAAATGATTTATGTTGGTAAAATTAACATGAGCACTCCACTGTTTTTCTCCAATTTAATGCAGTCTATAAAAATGGGTAGAAAACTTGAAACTATAAAAATGTTAACCTTACAACAAAAAATTGTTATTTTAATGTTATAACACAGTTAGTAGAGGAAATCTACCTCACCCTCCAGTACAGTTGGGGGGGGGGGAAAGAAAACAAGTAGTAGAATTTTCAGCTGGGAAAAAAATGTAATTTAATAGGGCTCCTCTGTTTGGGGATGGAGGTTTACATTGCCTGCACAATAACATTATGCCCGTGGTGCTTTTTCTAGTGTCCTGAGATAATATCAATCAGTTCCTAGAGTTTGTTATATGGCAAGAGGGAACAGAGATCTGTGTCAAGCAAGTCCCATGGGATCAAATCCAGCCCAGTATAAATTTGTGTTTGCTGTTGCCGTGAAGAGTAAAGGGACAGACCCTCAAAGACTCCAAGGTGTAGTTCCTACCAATCCATGGAGCCGTGCTGATCTTCCCCCACTGCAGATCTATCCCAAATACATCTGTCTGATTCACATTCATTGATGTGAGTCATCCTGGGCTTAGAAATGTTTCTGGGTGTGAGGAATGGCATTTTAAACACAAGCACAAGAATTATGGTCGCTTAGAGAGGAACTTCTCAGGGTACACACATGAGGTTATGACTATTATTTAGTAACTGTTTTCTACTCTTTAATCTAGATACTTGGAATTTCATTCTACAGGAGAAAAAGTTAATTTTCTATATGTTATGAGAAAGGAGAGGAATCTTTAGGTTGGGTTCAAAGGATCTGTGACAGTCTGGTTCTTGTTTTCTATTTTACTTGCTGACAACTAAAGATACAGCCATCATCCTAATTGAGAATTTCAGAGCATTAAAAGTATTTAAATATAACAGAAAATGAGTAGTTAAATCAACTCTTTATTCAATAAATAAACAAACACTAGGCTCTTCAATTTCCAGGCCCATACTATTTCTACTGTCATATTTGATATTATGATTTGTAACTTATTTAGTCCACATAGCTTTCATTAGCATAAAATAGCATAAACTTTATTGTGTCTAAATATTAATTTAATTAAACACTTGTTAAAGCTACTGAATTAAGCTCAATAGGATTTAAAAAATGTGATATCCTTCTCTCTATTGTGTGCAGACAAAACCGGAAGAGTGAATAAACACAGCAGACCTAACTTCAAAAATAAAATAACTAAAGGTATCCATCATACTCTTAAAGATTCCTGTGAAAGTGATCTTGTTCAATTTAAAAGTCCTACAAATCTACTAATATTCTGCAGTGATTCAAGACATCAAATAGTGCACAAGTAGAGCCTCCTCTGATGGAAACCACAGAGAAGACAAGGAGAATGAATGCCTTTAAAAATGTGTTACACTCCTTTTTCTTGACCTACATAATTTAATGTAAAACACCAGCAGACACACTGGGTAGGTTTTTGTGTCTGTTTCAGTGAGACTCTTGGGTGGCAAACAAAATGAAGGTGTTTCCTGGCACCTCTGCAGGGAAAACCCACCAGGAAACCTATTAACATTGAAGACCCTTCCAAAATGCTGCTGGACTTCAAAGAGACCAAGGTTTCAGAGTAGCTTTGAAGCTTTACAAATGTTTCCAGAGAAAAAGTTGTCTATCATAAGCCTCTGTGAGGACTTACTACTACAAAGCTCACATTTTAACTTTCACAACAATAAAACTGTCCCCCTTCTATATATTTCAGGGTTTGATCAGTGTTAGCATCATTAAAATCACCACATTATACCAGGGCAATGAACTTACAGCTACCTACCCCAGCATGTGATGCCCTCCTCCTCCACAGTCTGCTCTGCTTGACACATTGCTAAGATACATCCAATTATAGCAATAAAAGCCCCCACCTGCTTCCTCTGCTTATCTGGATGGAAAAAGAAAAACAGGCATGGACTGAACTTAAGTGAATTAAAATTAACCTAATAATCACAGCAATTTAAGCAATGGCAGGTGGTCTGGCTGCCTCTTTCTACACTCTCCAACTCGAAGTCCGTGTTCTGTTTTTAACAAGTATTTCCATAGCTGTTTACTAACTCAGGGAGAGGAAAATGAAGGTCACTGCTAAGTAGCAATGGAAAAGGAGTTTCAAAAGCACTCAGCACTGAAGTGAACTCTGATCCCATCCTGTGTACTGCAGATACTATCACTAATTTCAACAAGACCAATGCAAAATACCTTGGAAAATCTGAGGCAAACATGTTTTTTTTATATTTAAAAGTATTGGATTGCTGTTTTTCTGTTTGTTTTTATCTTTTCTCCACTACTATGCTATTTCTCATGTATTCCTTCTTCAACAAGATTTTGAAAAAAATCAAAGATTACAAAGAAAGCTGTAATATATCTTGAGGGCATCATGAGGGACAAAAGCATTTTCATATCAGCAATGTTATTTTGATAAGGTTCAACTTAAGAGCTACAAAATATTGCAGATGCATAGCTGGAAGGGTCAGCAGGGACAGCCTGTGGAGATCTGATGCTCAAATTAAGAACCATTCTTTTTGACTGAAGCATGATATGCCGGTATCTAATCTTTATCAGCAGCTTTATCACAAAATGAACACAAAGCAGCAGAAGACTGCATCTACTCATTGCTTTTCAACAAATAATGCCTTTGGGGAGGACATGAACAGCAGCTTTCTCAGCAGCACTCCCTGGAGTTTGGAATAGATTCACCTGTATAAGGATGCAGTGACCCATGCTGGGTCCTCCAGGGTGGGTGAGGAACTCCCTGGGGGACTGCACTGCCTGCACAGCCCTTCCTACAAGGTCCATCCTGCTGAGAACAAAGCAATAATTATCCATAAACCATTTTTCCTTTTTATCAGCCACCTTCAGACATATCTAGAAAAAGTAGAGCTTCACCCTGTGCTCCAAATTATCCCGTGCTGTTTGTACTCATGTGGAAAAACATTGGCCCAGTACAAGTATGCAAGTCTGAAGCTAAATCAAGGCAAAAAATAATTATTTAAAATACCCACTCTGATGTTCCCCTTTCTCTTTCAGGAATCTTTGAAATACCAAGGAGAATTTATATCCTGTCTTTGCTGCATATGGACAACATTGTCAGTAATTCATACTTTTCTCTGAAGACTATATGCTTTTGTGTTAGGGCTGCAGCCTCCCTGAATTAGGGGGGAAAAATGTCTTTGCATGCCAGAAGGTAGAACAGAAATATTTGACTCACTGAGAGCAAACTTTGGAAGAGCAATACATTAGTTGTGATAAAAAAAAATGGCTCAGATCAGAGTAGTCCTTGTCCCAGAAAAGTAACTATACATAGGGTTCAGCAGTTTTGTGAAAAAGAAAGATATCTTCCACCAGTTAACTAGTGTAGTTTACAACTGCATGTCAATTTAAATCCATTTTACCTTTGAAATAAAGAGCTTTTCATATTTCTGCCCCAGTAAAAGAAATAAACTGAAGTCTGAATATTTGTCTTGATATTATTTCCCTGTCTTTCACTATATTTTCTGCATGGTGTTCTTTCTTGAGGATTTCAGGAGCTTTTAAGTTAAACCAGATTTAAAGAAGAACCAAGCTATTGTTTATTCAAAAAGAATAAAAAGGAAAAACCTAAAGGAAGCTCAAATTTTAATATCTCCAACTTTAAAGGAAGCTAGAGAGGCACTCTGCCTGAAGAGCAAACTCTCCAGGTTGCCTGTGCAGATTACAAGTCACAGCTGAGGTACATGCTAAGCACAGAGGCAAGATGAAGCAGTCCCTATCAGTAATTATAAAAAGGTAAAAAGTGAAATTATTTCTGTAATTCAAAAACCTACTTCAGAAAAATCATTAATATGGGAGTTCTATAAAATGGTAAGCAAAAATACAAAACTTGGCCTTGCGTCCCATTTTCTGCAAACTCTTATTTGCCTCACCTTTCAGAAAAGTTAAACTCAAATTAGCAAAAAAAAAAAAAAAAAAAGTCAAAATAGTAAAATATATGTTTCTTAATTTCTAAACTCCATTTTCCAAGACCTGTTTCAGTATCTTTTTATTGAGGAAACATATAAAACCTTAGCTCTTACAGAACAGCTTATTTAACAGTGGCAGTAATCCAAGAGACATGCATAAAATCCTAAATTTATCTGAACTATTTCTCTCTAATTTACACCTAAACCTGAGTGTAAGCAGACTCTGTCTGAGATCACACTTCCTAGAACCCACACCTTATATTCCACCTACTTGAAGGAAGACAACTCTTTTCATCCCTTCTGAAAAGACTTCCATGAAGCTCCTCTCATTGCCTGCAATACCCTTCTTCTCCGTTTTGGCTTTAGCTTTCCACCTTGTGCAGTTATCACCTTTATCTTTCCTCTTCTACTTTTGCCTTTACAAACCAGACCCAGCCAACCAAAAGAAAAAATATTTCAGATAAAGACATAAAGAGTCACAGAACAGGATGCTTCAAAGAGTCCCCTTTTCCCTGTGCTTTGTTTCTCATCTTCAAGTTATAAACTCTTCAGAGTTTATCACCTACATTTCAACCCACATTAACAAGAATTTTCACTTCCTCCCAATGCCAACACGAAGTAATAAAATTTAGGGAAATAGTGATTAGTGCTATGATAACATACAGTGACAAGGAAAGTTGTATATAAGCATATTAGAAGGATTTTTCTTAAAAGGATTTCTCTTAGAAGTTTTGAAGGAAAGAAAGCTATAGCTGTTTTATACTTAGTCCAGATTTTTTGCTAATTTTTAGGATACTTTTGCACTATGAAGTATAAAACAGCATTAAGGAAGGCCATCTTATCCATGGCAGCATCCAGGGAATACAAAGAATCATATGGATGATACATCTGCATTAATATATAACTGATTCAGAAGAAGCTATCAGGTTTAGAAAGTGTTTGTATTCATGCCTTCCTTAAAAACATGGATTTTTGAGACATTTTCTATTCAAATCTATGTTTTATAAATATAGTTAAAACATAGGTCATAGTGCGGCTTTCAGGATAAATAGATGGAATTAGTAAAATGTAGGCAGAAGTAACTGGAAAGTCAGATAAATAAAACCTGGTCAGTATTTGGGGGTTGGGCTCTGTATACTTTAGTGTAACTAGAAGAAAAACTTGCAGATTGACAAATGCCAGTAATTTAGGAAATAAGGCAAGCAGTAAGGAACAATGCAGCCAAAGGTCTTTTAAAATCCAGCATGGGACAAGGCAGACAGTACATGCTGCTGAAAATAGAAAGATGCATTTCTAAGCAAAGCAGCTTTTTTCCCTTGGCAGAGATTTCTGCAGCAGAGCACCAGGTCAGATTTGGATCTTCTCTTAAATTCCATCACCCTATTCTTGTCATGACAGATAAAGAATAACCCAGCCTTTTGGCCTACTCAGTGCTAACAATAAAATGCTTTTGTGGTGTATTTGTCAGAGTCTATTTCTGAAACTGTGATGCTATGAGCCAGTAGGATATGCAGATTTTGGATATCAGAATCTACGTTTTTTGTGTAAAGAACAGTGTCCTCCAGCTGGGCCCAAGTGTCATGTAAATATTCCTCATATGAAGTACAAAATAGAGTTTAGGTTTATGTACAGAATGACAGTGAAAATCTCCCTGTGTTTTCTCCTTGGCTGGCTTGAATAGAAAGTGAAATTGATTACAATTCACTTAAAAATAATTCTATTGGGTATAATTGAGATATTAACAGAGGCAGACAGGGTAAACCAACAGTAGGACACTGGCATTTCACCATTTGCTGTATTGCAGTATGATCATTTTGGATTGGCTTAACCTCTCTGTGTCAGCAGACTAACTCCAGAAATTCTCTTTAGTAGCATCCTCATGCTTTTCAGTTTAAAAATTGATTTTCTATCTCAACAAAGGCATGATTTATGATGAGATTTTTTCTGAAACAGAGCATCCAGCATAGGGTTCCTGTGTACTACCCCACACTGATGAATCATGATTGCTGAAGTACAGGGTAGTATTATGCTGGGAAGATGGGAAGGACCTGGGCCATCAGAACATACTTTCCTTGAAGAAATCACACACTTTTGCAAATTCTCAGCTCCTGCAGGTTGGGTAGGAACACAGACACCCTCCTGTTCCTGCCCTCTGTTCCGTTCTGGACCCCTCACTACAGAGAAAGCTTTGAGAGGTTGAAGGGAGTCCAGAGAAGGGCAACAGAGCTGGTGAAGGATCTGGAGCACAATGCTGTGAGGAGCAGCTGAGAGAGATGGGGGTGTTTAGCCTTGACAAAAGGAGGCTCAGAGGGTGGATTGCACTGCTCTACAACTACCTGAGAGGAGCCAGGTGGGGGTCAGCCTTTTCTCTCAAGTAACAGCAGATAGTACAAGAGGAAGTGGACTCAAGCTGCATCAGAGGAGGTTCAGATTGGATATTAGGAAAAATTTCTCCACTGAAATGATTGTCAAGCATTGGAACAGCCTGCCCAAGGAAGGGGTGGAGTCACCATCCCTGGAGGTATTTAAAAGGCATGTAGATGCTGCACTTGGGGACATGACTTAGTGGTGGACTTGGCAGTGGTGGGTTAACAGCTGGACTTAATGGTCTTAAAGGTCTTTTCCAACCTAAATGATTCTGTGATTCTATTCTATTTCCTCTTTCCCAAACAGCTTAGACTGAGCCTCACAAGCTCCTTGGCAATGGTTCCTGTCAGCTGTTGGGGAAGAAGAATTTAGAGAATCAAACTACAGAAGTTTTAGGTGCAGAGATCAAGCATATCAACCTTAAACTCAGTAATGTTTTCTTACATGAATTTCAGACATTTCTGCTTTTTCTTCCTGCATTCCTAATATGATCTTTCAAACACATTATCACTTAATTCTAAAAAACTGATAATCTTAGAATGTTTTTGAAGTTCGCACTTCCTAGCTCACACTTTTAGATTCTTAGATCTCATGCCACTTCTGTAAGAACACTAGAACAGCAAATTCTTCTCATCACCAGTTAACACCTTTTTCACTTTTTGGAAGCATATTTTAAATGTTTATTTTAGTAATTCTCGGAGCACTTCTCAGGGTTATTAAGGAGTCTAATAGCTGATGTCTAAATGCAATGCTGAATATGCTATTACTTTCCCCCATTTTACTCTGATCCACCTTTCTAAATGTTAACTCTGAAACTGATAATTCCCCTTGAACTGGGAAGAAGTCTGATATGCCTTTCTTCATTTCTGTTAACACTGATTCAGCTAATCACTTAGTATTCCAACCTTTCATATGTTTGACTATAGCATGACAGAAAAATTTATCCTGTTCGTGATGGACAGAAGTCCATTAGGCGAGTAGCACACATCTGGACATATAAAAAGTGTGCACGTGCACACCAAACTGCATGACAATAAACTCCACACACACCCCATCAAGCACAAGAGCCAGGTGAGATGGGACACCTGTCTGTCTGCCCTTTATAGATACCTGTTAGACCTCAGCACAGGGCCCCTGAGCATCCCTGTGGTGGTTATCAAGCTTCTCATTACTGAAAATTTTGAAATTTGAAATTTTTTTGACACTTCGGGAAAAAAAAATTAAGAGACTACTATACAAAGAGAATGAATTACACTGCCAAGTTTGAACTTTTGAACCTCTATGTTTAAATATTAAAAACTATACAAATAACAGAAACCCTTCTCTGTTTTCATGCAGCTGTGTAGATAGTAACTGTAGTGATCTGAACAGCTGAAGATCAGAGGATCCCTAATCACAAATACATTCAGCTACTGACTGTGGTCATAATGTGTTTTGAGTAAACTTCTGCAGAAGCCTCTAACTGCAAAGGTGTAATGAAAGCAAATCCATCAGGCTGGTTTTTGATGGAAAGTGTCAGCCACTGAAAATATAAAAATCTAGCAAAGGTGTCAGAAAATACAGGGAAAAAAATTACTGTAGCTGTACTCTTTGATACTGAAAAAGCCTTTGATACACTTGTGATAGAGTACAGTGAAGATTACTTAACTAAAGGTTTTCTAGCTACAAACAAAGTTCTTTAATAATTTCTGAACTTCATCTTTGTAATAAATACATAAATATTATAGGCCAGAAATACCTTTGTTATTTGTTGGGAATACCTTTATTTGAGAAACAAACTTACCAAAGTGTTTGTGCATTATATTGGCCTTTAAGAAACAGAAGTTTTCAGTAACCATGGCACAAAATCTCCTGACTGATATATTGGATTATTTCCACACAAATACCCACTGTTTAGCAAGAGCTGCTTTCCTTGGAGATATGCAGACTCCCACAGAATAATAAATGTACCATCCGATACTCTACTAATGATACCCAGAAAGCAATTTGTGTGGAGATTATTTCTACTGGAAAGTTGACTGCTGAAGGTGTGTGTTGCACTCCTGAGGGTGCATAACTTTACTTATTATTTACCGAAGCTTGTGGACCTCAGTGATGAAACTTTAATTAAATAACCTCCTAAATGGATTCTTCTGTTTGACCTTATGCAATTTCATAGACTTAGTTTGCACAAGGGAGTTCCCCACTAGTCCACTCGATTCAAATCTCATAGAGTTCTATTCTGCTATAATGCTTTTCTAAGGAGTGCTGCTATTTGCACAATAACATCTGTTTTCTTTCCACTGTATTGCAGATTTATTTGTGCAGATATGCAACTTGCTACAGAAAAGACAGAAATTACATTTAATCCTCACAAAGACCTCATTATAGTTGTTTTCTGGTTTTTACCAAGACCAAGTTGGTGTTCAAGACAAGCATCATCTTAGGTTACTTTCATGATGAAAAAATAGACTAAACAATTTGACTGTGCAAATTACTCAGCAGTAAAGAGCCTCCTGTACAATGATTTTAAAAATACACTTGAATAACAAAATTGAACAGAACTGTTTGATCAGGAGCACTTACACACAGACCAGTAGAGGAACAAGGCATACAGTGGGATGTATAGATCCAGTAGGGAACTAACTCTAAATATTCAGGCAAAAAGAAGTCAGGCACAGTAGATAAGAAAATCATAATTTATATTAATCAAAACTGAAAAATATATATTTAAAGTAATTTATGATGCTGGCTTACGTTTTGCATTAATTAAGCTTTCATAATAAAAACAGATCAATAGATTACTTTTCCAGGCATTTTTATCCAGATTTTAAAAGAACTTTATATGCCTACTACCCTGTTAAAAAAAAAAAAAAAAAAAAAAAAAAAAGAAGCTATTAAGTAATTAGTATTTCAAAATCTATTGATTTTACTACCTAAAGTATGATGAATTACTTAGGGGCTTTTTTACAGCAAAAGATAAGAAAAATGAAAACTCTTTTTTCTGTTGTAACAAAGATGTCTTATTTGGTTGGGCTAAAATCTGTCCCCATGCAGATAAACATGTGAAAAAGTAATCATATTAGGCCAAAATAGGACTATTGTCCTTGAAAACATCAAACTGCAACTACATATTATATTACTAGCATTCAAAAATAATATTTCAAGGCTTGAAATTACATTTTGAAATGGAACAGAAAATAGTCTTGTTCTTTGGCAGGAGTATTTGAACTCAGTTGATTAAAATATCTCTTGACAGGTTATATTAAGTGCTACAATTATGCCTAATTTTGGTTTAGTACAATATGTTAATTTCCAACAGTTTAAGAGATTGTACCTCTTCTGGTTATTTTCTCCCTGCTTCACAAGTGCATTTCACTTCCACCCCAGCAGTAATCATAATTTTAGATTGGAACTAACCGCCTGCTTTTCTTTAGCTCTCATATTGCAAAGAACAATTTAATAGACACATCGGCCTTACAGTAGTGAAGCTCATAAGTTTATTCAAGTTTATTTAATTTGATATCACTATGAGGACACACAGGAGAGACCTGGAATGTGACAAAATATATTCAGTAAGATGCCCTCTTTGCTTGGAAAGCAGCAGCAAAATTCATACAACATACACAGCAAGAAGAACTGAAAGGTAGGATTAAACCTGTGGAGTTTTCTACATCATATAATAGAGTCAATTGGAAGAGAGATTAGGAAAAATATTAAACTTTGAACTGAACTGAAAAGAAACCCACCTGATGATGCAGATAGAGTCACGCACTTTGGGTTAATGCAGAAGGCAGTGCTTCACTCTGCATTTTCTTCTAAAGAGAAAAGAATAATGATTTTCATTCTCTCTTTTGAAAGATGCTATAAAACATAAATAATATAAAGCAGCGTCTGCCTGAGTTGAAAATTGAGAGATGAGCATTTCAGCTGCAAATTAACCTATAAAGCCAAATTCTGAGTTCTCAAGATGAAGTCATTTAGGTTTCATGGATCTGTGCGTGAAGTCAGGAGTGGTGAACCTTCCCTCCTGTAAAAAACACATATCACAATCTTCAGGTAGCCAAGAGACACGAGACACATAACAGTCTGGAGAACAAAAGTTGACAGGGAAAAGATGACAGTAGGTCTCTGGAAGTCCACTGGATTCCTAGTCCACTAGAAATTTTGGGGTTTTTTTCAATAAAGGAGAGATAATGACTGTGGGTGAATCTTAGAGTGAGAATGCCAAGCAAGAGACTGAAATCTGGCATGGGAGCAGCCCTAAAATTTTCAGGGGAAGTTCAAGATCAGAGAAGATGATCATCCTATGTCAGACAGAAGGTGGAAGGGTCAGTGCTCATCATCTGAGATTAGTTTCCTAGCAAAAAAGCATCTCACCTGCACTCCCACTTTTTTCCTCCTTCTATTTTCAAGTTCAAGAAGGAGCACAGAAACATCAGTTATATCTACTTTTTTCCCCAGATTATGGAAGCAAATCCTAAAAATCCAACATCCTAAGAAATTTCTGTTGACTGAAAAAGTACAAACCACAGACAGAGGTTACTTTTTCTTGCTGAGCTGCATGTCTAAATCACCTCACTGCTGAGGTTTTGTCTCCCCTGAGAGGTGCTAGACCACAGCCCTTATGGGTCAGATCTTTTAGTAAATAATAATACCAATAGTAAAAATACACAATAAATCTGGACGAAACACTCTGTACATCAGTAAATAATCCCACTACATATCACATTGCACATTTCTTCTGAATATTTCCGACTTAAACAAAGTCATTAACTTGACAGTCAAGCACTAAAGTAAGGAGGTTTGTTTGATGGCAGATTTCTTCACTGGGAGTAAATACCCTTGTGTCAGATCCCCACAGAAGTATTGATAACTATCTTTCCACATTAAGATGAGTAACAGAGAGTTGCAACACATGGGCCAAGATTTTCCCATGAAGTTTTAACAAATCAAATTATTAAATAATATTATTTTTTCTACTGTCATGGTTTGTGGGTTTTTTCCAACATTTTAATATAAAATACTGTATGTTATAAACTTGATATCTTAAAAGAAGCATAGCAGGTAGAATGTGAAACTTTGGGACAAGTAGGAATAGCAAATTCCTTTCAAAAAACATCCAAAAGTGCCATTTCCACTTGGCCATAGTTTTGCTGACTGAGGAGGTCAGTTCTTGCTGAGCCCTGACAATGGAGCTCGATGTTGAAGCGCAGTAACTTCTAATGACTGTTCAATGTTTTTAGTATTTTCCTTTGTGCTTTCTTTGCATGTTGGTAATAAGCAAAGAAGCCAATGCTGTATTAAGTTTCTCTAATCTATTTTGTCAAAAAGCTAATTAAGTTTCTTTCCTTTCCTAAATTGACAAAGTGTGCCAGTTAAAACTGGGACACTTTTTATTTCCACTTTTGCACACCAAAAATTTTCTAAATTTTGCACTCCATGAAAATGTGTGACCTTCTTTGCAAGTAGCTTCAAGAAGCTGAAATCAACATCTAAATATTAAAATAGTTTAGGATTAGAATTTTTCTTCTCATAAGACCTAGTTCTCCTGAGTGCATTCACGGAGAGGTCTCTGTACCTCTCGATTCCTCCAGGCAGGGATCTGGATGTGCTGAATTGGCCTTTTTATGCCTGGTACCCGAATATGACCCTCCTCTCTCCTACCGAGGAGGCACAGGCAGAAGTTCTGATAGTGGCTCATGTTAGTCTGAGGTGCTCAGGGCTGTGTAAACATCTAAATACCCTTGCAAATATCAGCCTGAGAGATCGGTCTGGTGAACTGATATCAGTAGGATTCTAGAGATTTACAGACATTGAAAACCTGGGCCAGGAAAAGAGAAGAACACCCAGATAAATCCTTTAGCTCCCAAACATTAATACATTGGATACTGGTATGACCCAAAAATAATTTCAACTTATTACCAGAGAACACTCTATCTGAAAAATTAAACAATCCTAAAATATTAGATTTGTTTACATCTGACCTGAAGGAAGACTTCTGAGCTCTACGTAGTGTGTGAGATACAGTCATATTTGAAATATGATTCATTTCAGACCATCTTGTCTCAATTATCTCATGATACAAAGGTGGTTGTTGATGAGGTATCTGGCAAATACTCCACATCAGTGCTACTGGCACGCTTATCTAGCAGATGTTTAAAATGAAAGGCTGACAGTTTTTATGTGATAATTAAATCTTTTTAGTTGACAACTGCAGCTTAATTTAATTTTAATCAAGAGTAATAACCACCCATAATTGCTATTGTGGTGAGGCTCCATTTTTACCTAGGGCCTGAAGCAAAAATGAACAAAGACTTTGCCTGTAAGTTTTCATCTCATATTTTTCTGATCTGAGGTATTTTTCTAAATATACTAATTTTGAAGTACTTCCAAACAATAAAGAAATTAATGAAAAGACAAAATCACAAATCAGTGGAAATTATTGTGCAAAAAGGAAGTGGGTTCATGCTCCAAGAGCTGACGAGGAAACACAAACCCCATTTCCATAGCATTGTTAGGAACAGTGGAGAGCAGTGAGTTCAGGGTGCAGTTTGCTCAGTGATTCCCCAGAGTGCTGTGGAGCCACATGATCCCTGTGTCTTTTGAAGCCTTTCCATAATAATTTCAGGTGTTACCCCTTCAGCCATGGTATGTCAGCCTTTGACCCAGAACATCTCTCACAGAGCAAGAGCTCAAACAATAATTGTTTCTTCCCAGAGGTCTGTGTCCAACACTCCCCATTCAGCCTATGGCTCAAGCAAGTTCACACAACCTGTTCAGAGCAGGGAGATGTGTGAAATATCTAATATTTTAAAGAGGTAGAGTTTCTGCATGTGTGTTTGCTTAACTCTGTCCTTCTTACCCATTCAAAGTAAGAACTTCAGCAGAGAGAGGAGCCACTGAAGAATGAATTATACAAAAATATCTCTCTTCTATAGAGAATCATATAAGTAAGTAGCTTAGAGGAAGCGAAGTGGGTAAGATTGATTCACATTCACTGACTGGACCCAGCAGGGTAGCTCAGGGCTGCATCCAGGAGCTATGCCAGAAAAAGGGTGGGAAACAAAGACTAAAGACAGACACATTCCTCACGAGATTTCCTGCTGTGCTTTGCTCCTGCTCATAGGAAGCTGTATGACCATACCTCTTCTAAAAGCAGGTCCAGCTCCAGTGATCACTGCTGCTGACAGCAGACCTGATATTTCTGGTAATGTAAAAACAGGCATGGGCTTTAAAAGTTTCCTGGTTTCAAGAGCAAGCACAATGCAGATCAAATCAGACAACTCCTGAAAGCAAATATGTCTCAGCTTATTTCAAGATCAGCTAACAGAGGCCAAGGCAACACAGACTACACAAGGGTAATTTTCCCATGAGGAACCTGCTATTGCTCATCAGAGAATATCAGAACATCCTCTACCCATCAGAGAAATGTAACGGGTAGTCAAGTCTTCCCCAGCAGATGTCAGCCAGTCTGGCCTCATGAAGTGACAAACTGACTCTTCCTTACTCTGCAATTGCTATAGTTGAGGCTCTGGCACCTGCCTGACCTCACTATTGTAGGTATATTAAAATCTCAAAGTTAATTTCCAGCTGGCAGACAGGTTGTCTAAAAGAAAATAACTGTCATCAGTTTTAAAATTTCTAGCTATAAGCATAGTGTGCATCTTCTATAATTTCCACATCTTCAGATATCTGTATTCTTGTGGCAGTTATATTCAGTTATTTCTCAGCTGCTTTGTGCATTGTTTACATACTAATACATGTGTGTATTACACAGGCTAAATAAAGAAGTACGCATTCTTCTCTCAATAGAAATAACATGCAAACATTACCAGAAAGTTTCTGAAATATTCAAGAATATTTCTACCAAAACAAAGTACAATGAATTAACTGATTTAGATAAACTCTGAAACTTGATTAAGTATGTATCTTCCAAACACAATAAATTAAGATTTCCTATTTCTCATCAGCTGGGAAGACATAAAAAAATTGTGTCTTTCCAACTGAGCAAACCCAACAACACTCAAAAAGGATGTCATACAAAATTCTCTTCCATCAGAAAATGAAGTTGTGTCATAAAATGTGAAATGCTGTAAAGGAGGTAAATTGAAATAGTCAGCACTTCTCCAGCCTTTTGATGTGAACCTTAGGAGACTGTGTAACATTTTGTGCTAACATGGACAGAGAGTTTGGAGTAGAGCCAGGCAAGGTGGTTGTCCAAGAAAAATTAAATGAAGAAAACAAAAAATAACTCTTACCTTTAGCTATTGCCTTCTAAGCTATTTCCTTTTTAGAAATAGGATTTCCTGCTTTTTTTGTGGTAGGAAACAAAAAATGTCAGAAGGATTCAGGAAAGTTGACCATGGAAAATGTGCAATAAGGAAACAGTAGCATTGCTCACAGGACAAAATGATCTTGCACTTCAGTGCTGAGCATGAAAGTGGCAAAAATTGGGAAGTGCAGTGAGAGCTCTGCCACAGTTACTTTAATGCCTGTCTTTGCCTACTGAATTTGGGAAATGGGCTTAAAAAACCCATTGCAGAAGAAAAACAGCCCTAAGACACAGAAGAGACCAGACCTAGAGTTTTCCCTTGATGTCATTTGCAGCTTCACACATTTTCAGTGCAATATGGCTGCACTGGCAGGTCAAATTATCCAAAACACTGTGGCCAAAATGTCTTTGAACAGCACTGGCAGCAGATTTTCTCTGCAAAAGGCCTGATTGAGTAATTCAGAACTACACATAAATGTATTGGTTTTGACTGAGCTTGTATCCTGCAATGTTTTCTTGGCTCCATCACCCAACTTGTGGTCAAAATTGGGAAGAGATTCCTTCTACATAGCTCGATGCCAGAGCAAGTACGCAGCATGGGGAGCACCAATAGTCACATCTTTGGCCTGAAGGAAGCAGAGCTGAGCTCTAGATGGAAAGTAAACTGTAGATGATTCAGGATAGACAGTTATTTAATGAGTGCATGAAGAAGCTAAAAGTGAGCACTTAGTCTTCTGGTGTACAACCACAACCCACACCAAGCCAGCTATTCAGGCAGAACAACCACCAGGACTGACTGCAGTGTGGTTGTACCATGAGAAATCCTTATTTGCTATGGGACAGCCCAGTGTATAGCAGCAATATTTGAGGTTCTAATAAAGCAGGAACAGAGTTTGAAGACAAAAGTTTCAGGCTGTGTAAATTTAGTGAAATTTAGGTATACTGTTGGTAGTTACCAGTATCTTGAGTGTGCTAACTGAAGGGGCCATGACAACAATACAAGGGATCACAGCAGGAGCCACCTACAGAAACTCAGCTGATGTGAGCAAAGGAGGCAGATTGGGAGTGCTCTGGGACAAAGCTCAAGATTTTTCAGATCAGTGAAACAAGACACCAAAGAGCTAAAATTATTGAGAAAAAGGTGACATCAAGGGAAGGCACACTCCTATTCTCAGTGAAAAAGGTCCAGGTAAAAACACCACCCTGGAGAAGTATTTCTGGTACAACTGAGTCCATGGGAATAACTGTGAGTCACAGGTACCTTTACTCTAGAAAAACAGAATATAGTGCAGAAGCTTTTCCTCATTACACTACAAATTTCAGATGTAATGGCCGTGTTTTCTTTATACCCTTGATGGGTAACACTTATCTGCTCTTTTCTGACTCAAATGACATTTGACAGAATGAAGTAAAAAAAAAAATCTTACTTCTCTCTTTCTTAATGCAAAGCCTATTTGCAATTTGCATTTAGTCCTATTTTCCATTTCAATGTGTATTTAGCCCCCAATTACAGAAGATACCTCTGCAAAAAAAGTGAATATTTGTGATTTGTTCCCCCAGATAGAAAACAGAATCACGTTTAACAATCATCAATCAATGGCCAATCAATTAATCAGTCAACCAGTGGCACACAAAAGGTTAAATTCAACATTCGATCTTTAGACAAGCACAATCGGTGTTAGTACCTTTGCCAGAAGATAACTTCAAAAAGCTGTTCAAGTTCTCAGTTTAGAGTTCCCATTCATTCCTTCGACAAGAATGTACAGTATTACTGCAATACATCACCAGGGCTGCTTTTCTCTGATGTATTGTTGCAATATATCATAAGAACGGTGTCTGGCAGGAACATGAATTTCAGACACAGGCCTACTTTATATGTTTTATTTGAGGACACTTAAGGAAAATCAATGTGGAGTTCAAGAGCTGGCACTGAAGCTTAAGAAATTCAGCAGACCCTTAAAATGCTAGAGGTGTCACAAAAGTTTAAGAAACTATGAAGGATGAGATGGGCTACCCACAGCTGTTCATTTGGTGAATGGAATACCTAAAGATTTGGCTGGATAAATTCTTCTAACTTCTATCCCATCTCTGGGATGACTGTGAGGGTTGAAATATTCCTCTGTTGGTCAGTCTTGCTGTTTCCTTCCCCAAAATAATTATGAAAAAAGTACTGAATTTTCAAAAGCAAAATCAAATAGGTGGGTTTTTATACTTCAGAAGGATACAGTCATAAGCAACATATGGAAGCTTTAAAACCTGCCTAATAAACTAAGAAATTATATGAAGTAATGCAGGTTTTATAACACAGCAACAGATAACAGCTATTGGGCCCTCTGGGTCACACTACAGAAGACTCTGTCATGGAAGGATTTGAAATGGGGTAATCACAGACTTGGCATCAGCTCCGTGCTCAACCCCAGACCCAAAAACATAACGATGATGACCCAGAAGTGTCCATAAACACACAGGTGTGGGGCTGATATGACAATAATCACCAGGCTTAAACTGAGGGCTGCTGCCCAAGCTATGCTGGTCAACAGATAGGGCCATCACAGAGACAGGACATTTTACTTCACACAATTAGTTACCAGGCTACATTTGTCCAGAAAGCAATGTCATATGAGCATTTTCAACAACAAATAAGCCTAAGAGACCCATGCTCTTGAAATGGGTTTTTTAATCATGATCGGTTTCACAGAAAAGGGTGACCAGAATGTTGGGATGTGACTGTTTCTGCTATGCAGCCAGTCTGACTTGGTGATTGCCACTCCATTTGTGCAGGGAACAGAGCTGAGCACATTTTACCAGTCACAGCATTCAGGGGCTAAAGTAAACCCTTCTATTTCATGATTCTGTCTGCATGGATTTTCAAGGGATTCATAAACTTTAAGGCCAGGAGAACCATTAGATCATCACACTCAATCTCCAGTATACCGCAGGCTATTACATCCAGTTACTCCTCTATTAAGCTCAATAAAGCATAACATTTTTCTCCTAAAGCACCAGTCTTCATTTGAGGTATCAAGAGGTAGACAATGTACTCTTTTCCTTGCTGTTTCTCTATAATCTGAAGGCTAATCATCTTCACACTTAAAACTATTTGCACAAGGTGTCATTTGAATTTCTCTAGATCAACTTCCAGGCACGATTCTTGCCTGCTCGTCTCAGCGAGATTAAAGGTTCTTCTTGTCTCCACTATCTTCTCCACATGAAAATAGTTGCAAACTGCAATCAAATCATCATCTCTTCCTAAGATGCTAAACAGACTTGAATTCTTTGAGTCTTTCATAGCAGCATATTTTTTAAGCTCCTGTGGTTCTTCCTGTACCAATGTGTTTCAGCTGCTTATAATATATATTGATACTAAAAATGTATAAAGTAGTGCTTCATCTGTCTCAGCAATGCTGGACAATCAGGTAAAAATAATATCCTATATCAATATACTGTACTCCTTCCAATATCCCCAAAGATAACTAATTCTATTTGTATGTATTTATTTATTTTGCAGGGAGACACGTCACATAAGGACCTCGTGTTGAGTTGCTTCCTGATTCTGAGCCCTGAAATTACTCATTCCAATAACATCTAAGCCTTTCTGCTTTCATTTAGAGTAAACAAAATCAAAGCAACCTTCTGCAGAGCATTTTAAAATTCAGATTTCAACATTAAAAAAAAAAAAAAAGGCAGAGATTTGACAAAAACTATAGCAAGAGAAAGCCTGGATTTTCATTGCACACATCAGTCTGTACCGTACAGAACAGGTTCATAGGGCTGCAGGTGACAGGCAAATTCAGTACAGGTTTGCTCAGAATTCAGCCCAAACTGGTGGCCTCCTTTATTTCATAGTTATCAGGCTCTGCCTCCCAACACACCGAACATGGAGAAGGCAATACTGTCTGACAGCAAAGTGCTGCCCACCAGAGAGGGTCCTGCAGGGAGCTCCAGGACTCCATCTATCGCCTTGATCCTCTTCCTGCCTGATTTCTTACTTGATGCCTTACCAGTTTCAGCTGCAGGTCCCCATTCACTCTGAAGTGTGCGTGTACATGTATATATAAAGTGCAAAAAAGCTCAGATCTCTAACTCTGGGAACCTCTGACTTTTGCAAAGCTCTGGTGCCCAAAAGGGAAGAAGAGGATCTGACCTTGCAGCCTTGCTGTGCCACTGTGCTCCTTCTGTCATGAACCATCTGAAAAGGCAGGTGATGAGAATAATCAGGGGGAAATAGCTGCTGCCTTCTTTGAAGAGCCCAGGCTGTTCAGGTGCAGCAGTTATCACTAGGTCTTTTCTCAGCCAGCTGTTGGTTTGTGCTCTGTGCAGTGCCTTCTGACATTTTCCCAGGAAGCTGCATCTCACCTGCTGAATAGCCCTATTTTCACATAGCATGATGGTGCAAGCACAGCTGCTGATTACTGGGAGACCTCTGAGTCTCTGTGAGGGTCCAATCCTTCACACTGTTTGAGGTGTAGATGGAAAAAGGAGGGCTCATACTTCACACATTACAGGCTTCAGACAAGCAAAATTCCTTTCTGTGGAAAACAACAAGGCTATCAACCAGTATCATAAGATCAGCATTTAAACCCTGTATTTAAAAACCGATCTCTTTTTAATTCTCTGCATGTTGCCTTCCACTACAGGGAAATCAGAATATTATGAAGAAGGTGCTCGTAGTCTCCCCACCCTCCTGGGCTGGGTAGGGCAAGGATGCAGCAGCAGAGGGACAGCTGCAGGGAGTAGTCATTTCACAGAAAGAGATGGTTGGTGCTATCTTGCTTCTGCATCAGGGTCCAAAGAGGCTGAATCTCTGAAAAGCATCAGTAGCCATTTAGAGCTTTAATTTCTCTGCCTCTCAAACCCTGAAACAGTCATCATAGAAAAATTAAATCTGGATCTAAAACACTTGGTCTGAGGATTTGTAGAAAAATGAAGGCAAATTATTAGAACTACTATGGTCTGTAATGCTTAAAACATTTCCAATTTCGTACCAGCCTCATATAAAAAACCGACTCCAAGTGCAACACGCTGCCTTTGCATAAATTTCTATTTCTCCTTTGCCATTTCCCTGGCCTGCCAAAAACATATTAGTGCACTGAATTTGCAAAATTCAACAGCTGCCCAGGACTCAATAGACTGTCACCAAAGCAACAGCGTTACAAGCAAGCAAGCAAGCATTCCATACATGTTCTTGGTTTTACCCTTCTGACTTATACTGAATGCACCAAATCAATTACATGACTTCATCATACCACAGTGAATAGAGCAGACTTCTGTACTAAGTTCTCAGGAAAATCAATCAGTGATATAAGACTCTCAGTAACCCCAGAGGAAAAAAATTACTGTGGAGCCTCTGGGGAGACAGGTGTGTTCCTGCTCCTCTCCAAAAAGATGCCCCATCCCCTTACACAACACTTCGAAAATTAAGTAGAATGCATACTATGCCCTAAAATATGGTCCTGTCAGAGATAATGAAAAACTTGAATTTCATACCTAGGGACACTAAAATCAATGCAGACACTGGAGGAGGATGTGTAGTACCTGCAGAGTGAGAGTGGAAAAATGATGACTGAAGATGATGACTGCCACCATCTTAGTTGTCATCAGGAACCACAGAGAAAAGAGGGAGGAAAATTAAATATTCATTCAGCAGTGCCCAGCCACCCCCTTGTACAATACTTCTAGTGTTTTTTAAAATAAATCCAATAATAAATGACCATTTAACATCTGTGAGCAGTGTTTGGGACCAAGACTTCAAAATTACTGCAATTTCCTGATGTTCCGCATTCACTGCTGTCTTGAAATATTTTCTTCCTACACCTTGGCAACAGGAAAAGAGATGGTGGAAGGGAATATTACTTTTATTCCATTCAATGCTTGATGAAATAATACAGGACAAGAAAACCAAATTGTGTAATTGAAATCCCATATCAGAGAAAAATATGGGTTTTTTTGGTAATAGCAACCAACAAAAAATATAGAAGAAGAATAGAGAAGTATTCCCGTCATCACAGACCCAAAGCTTGCGAGCTATTATTTAGAGATGGGGACCTAAGTTCAGCAGAGAACTTAAAAACAGACACATGAGCCCATATTTAGCTGCTTACATTTATAATACAACACTTGGAGGAGCTGCGAGCCAAAAGGGTGAAAGAAAAACAAATTAGGGATCTGTAAGATGATCCTCATTCTGATAACTGGGGATCCTGAGTCTATTAAATGGAAATGTTAAGGATGGGACAGGGTTCTAACTCAGTTTCTTTTTTTTCTTTTTTTCTCTGCTGAGCTTACACGCTGTTCTACAAGCCAGGACAGCATGCTGGGAGGAAAACTTGCTCCATACAATCTCTGCTACCTATTGCTGCCAAGTGAAGGAAGAGTGCTCTCTGCTAAATGGATCTCTGGTGTAAACCCTGTGGTCCTTCTCACATGCTCAAGAACGAGAGAGCTATTTCCTGTGTAACTAATATTCTCTGTTTACTTAAAAATGCATAAAACACATGGTTAATTTCCTTAATTACCCCCCTATTGTCTACAGAATTACTTGAGGCAAGAATCAATATTACTGAAATTTCTCTTCCCTCCTTTCCTTCACACAGTAGAGAATATTTCCTCAAATCTCTTGCTAGAACAATGCCTACTGAGGTTCCTGGGTATATAATGATAGAAAACTGGAGTCAGATCTTTAAAAATATCTCCTTCTTCAGGTGTTATTTTATAAATAGAAGATACAGAATAAATAAAGATATTGAAAGTAGAGAAACCATTCTACCTGTTCCTTGTCTTCCAGTTGTCACTGTACTCTGCCATTGAGGAGAAAGGAAAAGAAAAACTAAATCAAGGAAGAAAAAGGTGAGAGATGGAGTGACAAAGAGTGTCCACGTTTCTTTCACCTGTCAGTAGTTTGTCAGAGAATTACAATGAAACTCAAGTTGTGAATACAGGAACAGAAACCTTGTGTGATCTTACGGAGCGAAACAGGTAAACACGAATTGCAGGAAATAGCATTCAAACCATTGCCAAACAGATGCTAAGCCACGAGGTAGCCAAAACACATAATATAAATAGATGTCTATTTTCTAAATATCATGTGAATACAACAAAATCATTTAGGCACATCAAATGCCTTAGGCTTTTTTCATCTCTTAAATTATAAGGCTGTAGGCTATTTCACCTTGTACAGAATATAACGTTCAGAAAAACAAAAACAAACTGAAAGGTTCCTTTTTCATCCCCTTCTTCCCTTCAGTTTCTGCAGGATGCCTTAATCACTACAGTATTTTAAACAGATCCACAGGAATACTGATTCAAACCCTCCTGGTTGGAAGAGGTTAAGAGTATTTGAGACTTTCCAAGTGCTGGTAGGACACCAGTTCACCTATTTTATGTGAAAACCAAGAGATGGGACCTCCAGTAGAATCTTTTGGATATGTTTCTGTAACCCATAACAGTTTTGGGAAAAGAGAGAGGTAGAACCACTGCTAGATGTAGTTTGTAAAGTTAACAAATTTTTTCCATATTATCTGATTCTAAATGACAGGTGGAAGGAATCTCTAGATGTGGTAGATATTCAGCTCTCATCCAGGTGCTTCATAATACATAGTTTAAGTGGGTTTCCATGTGGAGAATACATTTCCCAGACATCTGAGGGAGTGTGGATTCCCCTTGGTGCCAAAGCTCATGAAGCCTAGGAATCCTATAGCAGTTTGAATCCTTTGGCTCAGATTATAAACACCATTTGTGTACCACAGGTCTTACATTCAAAAGTTGATGTGTAAATAATTCGTGCTCAATTTTAAAACAGGCTGAGTGCCTACAAGTCTCAGTGGAAACTTCAGGTATTAAGAATTGACCTGGAATGAAAATCAAATAAGAGCAGACCTGGATTTTCAGATCTGCAATACAGATTTCCAGGGATAATTTTTCCTCAAGTGTTTTTAAAAGACAGTTTTAGTAATTTAGATGCAATACCTCTCTTTTCAAAAAGAATGTATTAATTTGATCCTGCCTGTAGAAATTCTCAGTGCTATAAAAATGATGAATGGATGTGTGTTTGTGTGAGTGATGATGCTTACCTGATTGCACACTAAAGACACACAGAACTTTCTGAATGACCTCCATAGCAAAAGCAAGGTTCTTTCAGACTTTTATATGGTAGACATATATAATAAATACTTAATAAATACCCTTTCCCCTAATAACAATACTTTGGGCTCTGTGCTAGTGATGTCTGCAGGGCTTTATTTGTGGGCGACAGTGGGAGTCCGTGAGATACATTCAAACTTTACAATGAAACTTGCAATCATATTTTTGGTGACTGATTTACATTTCTCTGTCATTAACATCCTAGAAGCACTTGGCTGTTTGTTGGTGGCAAGACCTTTGGCTCTGAAATTGCAGTGAGATATCACACTGAAAGCTTGCTGTCCATAAATCAATTTTAATTGCCATATTATAGCCCAGAAAATTCTTCTTTCATATTTTCATGACAAAGAACTTCAACGGCAAGATGTGATTCACAGACTTCATCCACGTCTAGATCTGTTATGTCTAAGATATATTTCTTACTCTGTTTTTTACTGCAGTCCATACATGTGAACCTAACAAATACTGGGGAAGTTTTCCTTTCCTCTTAAATAAGGTAGACTATCTCTCATAATATATCTCTATCTCTTTAATTTCTCTTGGTCTACAAATATGCCTAACCACAAATGCCAGACAGTTTAGACACTGTATCTGGCTCCTGAGATACACAGAGGAAAACAAAATGTGGAAATCCATTTAATTTAAGCTATTGTATTAATGCAAACACAAAAGACTGTGCCTTTTCAGTGTCACTAAGCACAGAGAGTCTCTTTGCTTCAGGCTCATTTAGTCCATATTCTCAAAGAGGAGATACCTGAAACATGGCAGAGATATTTACAGCCAAATTCATTCCTTTTCACCTCCACACTAAATATTTATAGTTATCCTAGCTGCCTCCATGGAGGAGTTTTTTCCCTTTTGAGCTCCAAGGTCAAGATAGTTCCTTGAATAAAAATGAAGGAAAGCCTCTATAAGCATCTGGACATAGTTCTCTACCCTGAGAAGGACTTCCAAAATGCAGGCAAAAATTAAGCAACTCACAAATAAAGTCAACATTTCTTCTCCCAGCCCAGGAAGACCCAAGTGAAGCTGATGTGCTTTGTGGGTTTTTTTTATGTGCCCGGGGAGAATTTGATTCCTACACTCTGGCATCTCAGGGATATCGTGCCAGGGCATCCTTCAGCCCACGAGTCTGCTGCTCCTGCAGAAGCAGGAACCATCACTACAGCCTCAAACCCTTAAACTACCCAGGGGTAAGGAGAATATCAAATACACTCTGCATATTTTACTGCAAACACAGGGGAATTTTTTTAATAAAAAGTGTGTTTCTATAAACAGAGCTGAGAGTCTGTATGTGTTTGTAAGTGATATATTAATCAATACACCAATATATACCCATAACTATATAAGCCATTCATACATGAAATCCCTCTATGTTATAGCACACTATGGTAACACATTGTAAGCACCCTATACACACCAATACCCAACTGTAGTAAAGAGCAGAGAATATACTCCAGGACAACATAGAAATCCCACCTGGGAAAAAATGAAAGCATCTTCTCATGGCTGAGAAATGAACCTGTTCACTGAAGGCTCTCTTGCCTTTCCATGCTGGAAAAATAAACATGCTAATAAGCACTTATGATTGTGCTAATGATCCAGGTGGGTTTCACCACCATTTCTTCTGCTGATCTTTGATTTTACCACCAAACAGAAGATAGAGAATGTAACATCTTCAGGTTTTATGTGAGCTTCACAATTCTATTTTTATTTTTATGAGAACATTTATTTCTGGAGATGCAACTTATGTTGCTCAGTCACATATTTTTCTATCTAACCAGTTTTATTATCAGATCATGGCTCTTTGCTTTAGGTATAATGAATCATTCTTGCCTGCAGTTTCATTTCAGATTTTCCAATAACACATGACAGGCATTTCACTTTTAGACATTGCCTATTTTTTTTAATGGAGATTAATTTTTAAAATAAGATGCAGTTTTAGTGTCAAGATAATTAAATTTTTGTAAGAGATACTATCTTTCTTTTTGCTGCATCAGCTCTTCTGAACTCATATTTTTAGCAAACTGCCACTAAGCTACTCAAATAAAATCAATAGGTTCTGAAGTCCAGCATGGAGAATTTTTTCCATTAATAAAATAACTTGATTAACTATGAGAACCATAAATTGCTGAAACACATTTTTTTAAATTTCCTCATCTGCATAAGAATCAACAGCAGTGTTTGGAATGTGGGTGTATTGTCAAAGACAATAAATCTCTGTTTATACTTTCCAGTATCAAAGGGATTCTTTTGTTTGTTTGTCTCAGCTTTGATTCATAGAGCCAAACTTGGTGAATGAAGTCAAATAATGCATGACTTCCCCTGCACAGCTTAGGTTTCGTTCCAGGTATTGAAGCTTTGTGATGTCTTTCAGGAACCTGCTGGTGTCAGTTGATACTGGGATATAAACAAAAAGAGGGGAAAGGAAAAGAGGTGAAAAAAGAGGATGGCTATCTTACCATGTAACTTTTTTCCTCCAAAATTTTTGGCTTGATATTGTAATTTTTCTGTTGAACCAGATTTTTTTAGAAGAAATAAAAAACCTACTCTGTTCCTTGGATCAAGTACAGAAATACAAGAGTCCAGGAATTATAAAGGAGTTTGTTTGTTTTCATTCCTCTGGCACAGACAAGGAATCAAATTCCCTCACTGGTAAGGAGGCAATTTTACCAAGATACAACTGGGGCATGCTCACTGGGGTAACTTTTATCATGGTACTGCTTCTATTTTTAGTGGCTTTCATTCCAGAAGGACCCGGAGCAAGGTACAGAACACAGCTGCTATTTGTCGCTGTTATGCTGTTCACCAGCTCTCACTTAGACAGACTACTATTGATTGCAACAAACTTCGGTTTTGACAGTTAGAATTAGGCAATTTTCCTGCTTTGGAAAAGAGAAAAAAAGAAGAATTGGTCCCTTGTTCCTCTCACGTTGTTGCCTTTGTTGCCTTCAGTATCAACCAAGTAGCTTCCAGTGTGAAATCTAATGATGTGGGCTGAAAGGTTCCTGCCAACTTCCACGTGCCTTGGGTCAGACTCTCAATGGTTCAAGTTCAACATATTTTATTCCAATGACTTCGAGATGCACCTGGTTTCGGTTCAGGGAAGAAGCTTTACACCTACAATTCGTCTTTATCCATACTTGTGCCCCATGGTAAGCAGGGGAGAGATGCTTTTGGGATGGTAATGAGCAACCACAGCCTTGGGCTCCAGTGCCTGAGCACTGCTATTGCTTTCAGAACAAGGATAAGTGATTAATATTTCTTTCCCTGGAAGGACTCTCTGAAGCCCTACCTGTTCTCTCAAGCTCATCTACTAGTCAACCTGGTTAGAGTGCAAGGTCTGACTCAATTTTGCTTTTTAAACAGGAAGAAAAAAGCTCCTTATCATAGCAGAACATGATATTGTAGTGGAAAGAAGACAGATAAAACTTTCACTCAAAACTTCAGGTTTTCTTTGAAATAAAGAGAACTTTTTCAGTTTATTCTTCTTATTTTTCATTTTCATTATTATTTTGTTCTTTGCTTCCAGTTTCTATGGGACTAGAGGATTAGCTTGAGTAGTTAATATTCTGATCCAACTTAAAAAAGCATTACAGATGGGGATATAATTGAACTTGTAGAAGAGTGGAAAAAAAACCCCTAAGTCTAATAAATTTCTGCTGTATTTCCTACTTTAAATGACAAGGAGAGAAAAAAAAAAAAATTAAGAGAGTGTTTGAAAAGACTACAGGAGTGTTAATTAAATGTCCATCTGAACCAAAGCTCTAAAACTTGAGAAGCAAGTTTAAGATATCACTTGTCAGTGGTACAACATGAATTGCCAGACAGTCAAGTTCCATGAACTTGATGGAATATATACTGGATACCATGGTTAAAATATGGATAAAATAGCAAGATTTCTGTTTTATGGATACTTTAAAAATTCTCCTATTCTGCTTTTTGAAAGAGCAAGTTCTCTGGACAAGGACAGTGCTATAACACTGATCTGCTCCAAGTGATGCCTTACTAGTAAATTAGGAAAATAACTAAAGAGTTATGAAATGACATATAGAGAGAAATGTAATGTAAAAAGATTGAGACCAAGATGCTCTAGTTCCTAGAATAGCTCTTGGGGCTGGAACTTAAGGCTTTTAAACTCATCTCAAATACAAAAACCCCAATACCTGCATTATGTCCCTTACTCTTCATGATCTTGAA
Source organism: Anabacerthia variegaticeps (assembly GCA_035583185.1). Lineage (NCBI taxonomy): Eukaryota > Metazoa > Chordata > Aves > Passeriformes > Furnariidae > Anabacerthia > Anabacerthia variegaticeps. The sequence continues at coordinate 8,339,974 of JAWWEW010000169.1, forward strand.
TTCTCACAAGGGCAACATGACTGTCAAATATGTTGCACGCAGGCAGGTGCTCCAATGGTGAGAGGATGCAGACAGAAAAACATGTCTCTTCAATGAGAAAAAGGAACACAAGAGCCTGAAAACAGATCTATGGAGCTGACAAGCCAACAGTTTATAGCCTTATGTTCCTGTGTGCTTAGCTTCTGTTAAGCCTTGCCCTGATCAGGGTGTGATTTAGTGATCTTGTATTTATTAACACCTATACAAATCAAAATTAGCATACACACTTAATGGGCTGTTGGCAGGGTCAGCCTTGACATCCAGCTGAATTCCTTCTCTCCCCCCTCTCTTCTTAAACTTCAGGAGCAGAGACTCATTACTACCTGTATGTGCCTTTAAAAATGAGATCTGTTTATATCTCTGAGTATCATATTAATTATGCAACATTGTCCTGATTTCAGCTGGGATAGAGTTAATTTTCTTCCCAGTAGCCTAGGAATGAAACCATGACAAACATTTAATATGAATTATCTTTCAGTGATGAAAGTACCATTATTCAAAACTCAACAAGACTGTGAAATTAAACTGATGCATAAAAAAGCACCTTCTAGTTTTCAGTTTGCACTAAAACATGTTTCACTGAGCATTTTGCAAATGTGTGGTGAATGACAAAAAAATACAGACTATTTTAGAAGTTAATAAAAATTTGAAAAAGGTAGGTTACCACAGCCAAATTGTATTACATTGTTATGCATCATTCACATGTTTTTCCACAGGTATTCAGCCAGAACTGACATGAAATTATAAGAATTAGAGATGATTAAGAAAGAAGCTATTCCTCATTGTTGTCTTAAGAGAACTCACAAACTAGATGAAAGGTTTTTCTGGAAAACTGCCACCCTCTTTCAATAATAAGCATAATGAGACTTTTACCGTTGGCTGTAACCTATTACAGGGAAATAAATAAATGTTATGTTGTCTGGACATGGCTCTTATTTCATGGAATAAGAAGAGAGGCTGTGCTGTGCCTGATCTCTAATACACTTTTACAGGACTGTCTGAGATTGCAAGAGACTAGTCTTTCCTAGTCTTGCTCTCAATAGTTATTTCTAGGGATCATTTCCATTTCCAGCTCTACTTATTCCTATTATCATTCAGAAGGTATCCAAGGACTATATGATCTTTCTATTATCCATTTTTAAATTCACAGACACATTCAAAGAAACTTCTTCATGGTGAAGCAGGGAAAAGGCATCCTGATGGCAAGCCTGGGGATGTGTTTCAGACAATCTCTTGTACATGGTGCAGCAGCAAGAGCTGTGATAAATTTTCTTTTAAAACACTTTATGCAAGTATTACAGGCAGTAATTTTCAGATTAGATGTTTCGACAGAGAAAGCCTGGAAATACATATTTTCAAATAGCAGGCCATTAAGGCTTCTGAAAACCCACAAATGTGCCTGTGACTTGCAAAATAAAGCAGGGTTTTTTAAAAAAAACTACTCCCCAATAACTTCCTAAGTTGTTTTGCACAGTCCTCTGATAATTCATTGCACTTCAGGCACCCTTTTCATTCTAATAGATACCAGATCCAGCACCACACCAGTAATTATGGTGGCAAACTGCAGTATCTTTAAGATAGACACACTTCTCCAGTGAGCTTGGCCAGTTGGATTTGTTCATTGTCACCCAGGCTGTAGCTCTGCAGTCTCCACGTGATCCTGCACTGCTTTCTGTCTAGTTGTGGCCTCAAAATACACCTGTGATGCCCTCCATTCCCAGTGAAACACATAAAACCACTCTGAAGTAAGCGACAGCAGAACAGTAAAATACCTTAAAAAAAAAAAAAAAAGAGATTTACTATTTTTTTCCTTCATAGTTAAATCCGAGTGTAACATTGAGAAGAGTTTTACAAAAAGATCACTTATCTCAAGTCCACAGCCAAAATGAAGTGATAAAATACTGCATTTCATCACAGGCATCACCTCCTATAAAATGTAGAGACCTCTCACTGACACTGAGAGTTTGCTGGGAAAGGAATGTTATGAATAAGCCAAACAATACCATTTTTTTTCAATAAAAATATGGGCTTAGGGCAATCAGCAGTGCCCTCACTGTCAGATTTGTCAGCATTGCTTGACAACACCAATCATGACTTGCTACTGATTCATCTTAGACCTGACAGAAAAAGAAAGAATTGCACTGACCCTTCCTTTGGGGAGATCATGAGCCAGAGGGTTCCAAACAATATTTAGGACTCACAGGATGTATAGGATGTCTCTTGAGATGTGGCCTTCTTGCCAAGGCACTCTGCACATTACACTGAAAGCTGCTCACACCTAACTGTGTGCAGGGATGAGTTAGTCCTACAGAACCAGAAACAATTTTGCATATTCTTGAGCACCATCTACTGGTGCCTTTCCCTTAATAACCCCAATTCTGATTGAGCACCCGGGTAGCAGACCCAACACTTGCTAATCTGACTTTTGTGACTCACCTCATTATAGACGTTGAAAGTAATACTCATTAATTGCCTTAACCTTGGGTCAAATTCTCTGTTTTAGCCTTTGGGGAAAAGGAGATGATCTTCACAAGATCTTTCTTTTTAATTCTCTTTGAAAAGCTTTTCATATTCCAAAAATCTGATGCTTTCTCTCTAAGACTTTTAAGGTTGTGATTTTTTCAATGCATTCTCTTTAGTGTTGTCCTAATGGATTTAAATTTGTATAGACTACATTTGTCATTTCTATACATCTATTATTTGCTAAATATATGTCTGATTCAAAGCTCTTTGCAGAATCTTTCCTACTGTTTATAGTTCTGGACCCCAGCATCTCATTAAATCAATTCTTGAGGGAAAATGTGAACCAGTAAACAACAACAAAAAAAATGCATCACAAAGCATCTATTAACAACATACCTGTAAAAATCCTGAAACTCTTGCTGTGTCAGCCAGCTGAGAATGGGTCTAGAAGAGTGACCCATTTTTGATCATTGTAGTTAAAATTTGGGTCAGGAACAAACCCAAGCTGCTATTTGTTAAGATCTTTTCTTGAGCTATGAAGTATCTTGACTGAACCAGAGAAAAACTGCAGTGAACGCGGAAGGATTTGCTGAAATTTCTATACCTTTTTGTTTTTATTACAGAGTTACTATGTTTAAGACACAGGCAATTAGCTGCAATGCTGTAACTATTTGGGAGCATCCAAGGTCAAGATTCTGCTAATGGGAACTGACATCTTCCTACCCCTTGAGAATTCAAGAGTAGGCAACATAAAGTATATTTTTTTTTAAATAACCTGTTGCAATATTGCACAAATCACCCCCTAAAGTGAGTAGATATGCAAATTCTTTGTGCTTGTGCCTAAAGGTTAAGTTTGCACAGATCTATGTAAATGGTAAAACTAAAAATTATCCTTTAGAGAACCAAGAGTGGCTTTAACACCTAATATCAAACATTAAAATGGTGAGCCACATTAGAATATTATTAAAATAAATTTTAATCCAAAAGCAATACTAAATGTGGTTCCAAAAAACGTGAATTTGAGTAGTATCCTATTTCTTGGTTTAGTTCTCTCTTAAGACATCATTCATAGAAACAATGAAAATAAAATGTGAGGTAATATACTGGCATTTTTTAAAACTATACTCCTCCAGAGATGTAAAATCTGAAAATGTGCATACTGAACAGTAAATTACAGAATATTGTCTTTATTATTCTCTGCTGAACGATGTGAAAAATGCACTGTGATAAAGATGTTCTGGTTTTCTCGTGTTTCCCTGAAGAAGTCCTGCTGGAAAACTGGAGATATCTATACTGTCCCTGTGCATGTAAAATGGATATTTACAGAACAATCTTGTTTGCAGAGGCAAGGAAGCTTTATACAGCTATTCAAGCATAATAAAGACAGGATACGTAAAAAAATAATAAGTTCTTCTAGGTAATTTTGTTTGCTAATGCAGATGCATCTCAGCATCTTCTCTCCATGGCCTGGGCTTACAGGTGGACCTTCCCAGGTGCATAGAGGTGTACCAATATGCCACAATTCATCTTGGCAGGGAAGTCTAGCTCAGAGGGGGAGGGATCACAAAAGACAGCAGCTACCTGGACAGATGGAGTGGACAATTTAGGCGACCTGAAGTCTTGCAGCTTTTGGAGGCAGCGAGGGGAACACCTTTAAACCAACTGTGCCAAGTTTAGTGCCTGTGTGGGTGAAGCTGCATGCCAGAAAACCTGTGCCACCATCTCCAGGTTCCTGACACTTCTCTTCCTTTCTACTGTCCTTGACATAATTTCTTACAGACCTTGAAATTTGTCCTTAATTTTCCTGAGGCTAATTGACATAATTTTCCATCTGATCATCAGGGCTCTGTTGCACACAGCCACGACTAGCTCAGGTGTCCTGACTTTTTCTGTCTCTATGATTGTCCTCTCCTGAGACTAAAGATAGTGATGACTAATGACCGGACAGCCTTAAAAAACAAGAAACATTCATTCAACACCAAAACGTTTAAAAGAAAGCAGAATCCAGTGCCTTGGATGTACACTTAGCTTTGCCAGATGCCCAGCTGGTTGCTGTAACCTCTCACAGCCTTTCCCAGGCTGGCTGTGCTCCTGGCAGCTGCTGGCAGCTGGCCACCAGCCCTTCTGCAGTTTGTTATCTCTTCACTCAGACGAGTTCGACTCTTCCATCTTCCTCAGTGACAGATATAGACTCCTGGAGGTGAGTCATTTCCCCAGTGCTGCTCTTGAGCCTGACAGTGCACACTAATGTGGAATTTCCCATAGAGCTTTGCACCTGAATAACCCTCAGGTCCTTATTCTCCCCCTTTGCCCTCACCACACGGATTGAGTGTGGTGCTGAGGAAGGGCAGACAGGATAGATCCTTACTGTCACAACAATTCAACATCTGTTCCAAGAAGTTTCCCATGGGGTAAAATTCCTAATTTTTCTAATCAGGACTATATTTTATAAAAGTCTGGTACAACGTTTTACATTCTCAAAAGTATTCAAGGGGCATTCTGACACATCAGCAACTTCAGGGTTCCTTTCAAATACACTTGCCATCAAATCTAACTGCAATTCTCTGCCTATTTCTATGTTATAAAATTGAAACTATGTTTACACGTTTCAGACAAATAAAACAATCAAAGCTACAGCAAACAGAGAATTCAATAGACTGAAAAATAACCACAATAAGTGTTTTGTAGCAATATCAAGAAATATTAAATTTTAATTAAAGTGTACAGTGTTATATCAATGACAACCTCAGTGGTCATTCAAGGTTCCTCTGTTTCTGGTGGCCAATTTGACAACATCCTTTGGAAAATACTGAAGTATCAGTTTCTGAAACAAAGCTACTTTAAACACACAGAGGTATCAGCTTCTGTTTCCCCAATTCCTCCTCAAATCACCACTCTTGCAACTAAACAAGTTTTGGTAGAAGTAAAAGCAAAACTGTGATATCCTATTTTGTTATGATTTTATGACATTGTAAAAATGACATGTTGTAACTCGTCCCAAGACAAAGCCTCTACCACAGGTCTAAACTGGTGATTCAGGAGACATTGTGCTACAAAAGGCTTCAGGTTTCCTCTAAAATTTTGTGCAGGAAGGAAAACAGAGGAGGGTACAACCCATGACATGATGCCTCTATGTCTCTAAATTATGAATATCAAAAATTAAAAGTGACCATACATTTTATAGGAAAAAATCCTTTAAACTGACATGAAATACCTAGGAGATATCTGCACAGTGTAGTATTAAGAAGTTATAATTGAAAGGTATTTCATAAAGAAGTACAGATTGGCCTTAGCTCCTTGTCCATTATGGAAGGAAGACACTTCCAGGACATTGTCATACCCAGACTTCTTCAAATGAAGACAAAGAAAAAGAGGTCTGTCCTCTTGTAGTCCAAACAACAGTGCGATATCAGTCTCACTGAACTCAGTTTTTCTCATCTAAGGAGAACCATTTTGGTCAAAGCCCTCTCAGAAAGCTGGAGAGGTTAGCCTGAAATTTTCTCCTCAGGTCAACCCCTGCTTGCATCTGATTGTCAGTATCTGGGAAGTTTTCCTCACAAAAATGGAGAGTTGCTTCTCCTGATCCTCACAATACATGATGTACTGTTAATTACTCCCCTTCTGTGATGTATTTGTGATGACGAAAATAGATATTCCAGTTATCTTTGATAACTCATCCAGAGCTAACTTCAATTTCTAGGATAACTTTGTAGAATGGCTATAAATTACATGGAACATCATTTTTCCAGGAAAACTTTCTGTGCATAAAATACAAAGACTGCATATGATTTATTGAAAACCCACTTAGGGAGAGTAAAGCATTTTTTTTGCAAATAGGTGCATGTCATATCACCATCCCAAAACAGTCCACAGAAAGGCCACCTGCCTAATCACAGGCTATGACTGTCATACCATTAATCTTAAATTTGTTATTTTCTATGCAACTTCTGGAGAAGAATTTTTATTGCTCTACCAGAGGGATGAGTAAATAGATCACAGAAAAACCTTAGTGACAAGAGCCTGCCTTTAATCTACCCATAGTTTCTAGGCTGCAACTATTAGAGATGCCTACTATAACCTACAGTAGCTACTTAGTTTCTGAGAAAATGATGTATTAGCTATTGCATTTTCAACTCTGACCTTTCTATTAATAGTTATCAAAATCTGTCATTTACAGTCATCAATTTTATAGTGTGTCGTTTTGTGAAATGAGCTCTATTCCAGGTTTCTCTATTTCCCAGAGAGAAGGGACTGCTATAACCAGAATTCATCCTGTGGCATTTCTGAGCACACCTAGCCAGGAGGCTGATAAACAGAAGGCTTCCAGTATGTTTCTGACCTGAACACCTTCATTTGATCCTCATCCCATTTGGGTTACCTGCCCAATGCTGGATGAAGAGCAGGAGATTTGCAGAGGTTTCAAAGCAGCACCTGTTGGAGAGCCAATGTGTGCCCCTGGGATGTCCCTCGGGAGCATTTGGGTGTCTGCCATAAAACAGAACAAACAGAGCTGGAAAACAGGAGACATTCTGCTCTGATTCTGCTCACTAATGTTTGCAGTCAGCCATCTATGCCTTATCCCTGTGTACATTATAGGTTACTTGAAATAGCTGCTGCTCCTTTATGGTCTTTTAGAGTAGTATAAAACAAGCAGAGGATGCATTGTGAGCTATTTTCAGAACTCTTATATGCACCTCCTACCCTAACTGGAGGTGAAAAGAAAAGCCTCATTATCATATCAGCAACTCACAGTCTTGTAATGCCCTGGGCTTTCTTACTGTTTTTGTTCATGCTCCACAAATGGGCACTGTGTCACTGAGAAAATAAATGGTCCAAATCTAAAAGGAAACTTGGGAGAGAGGAAAAAAATTGATGGACTGATGCAACTTTTCAGGAGACTCGTTTTGGTAATACAAATTTTGTGCTGTCTTTCCTCATTGACTAAAGTAGGATGCTTCACAATTAAGCTTCCTTAAAGTAATTACTTGGACAAACCATCAAGGAAAGTGCTTTCAACAGAGGTCAGAGAGACGAATGAAGTCTTAAGGAAAATATTTCACTGTCTAACATAGAAGAAAATAAATCACATTGATACAGGGCAGAGGAGAAGGGGCATGGGCTGTCACTGGAGACCTCAACTTATAAACAACTTACCTGTGGAGTCCTGGAATTCACAAAAGAGATTTTGGTGGTAACAGAAAACAGAAAAATATCTCACATTTTTAGAGAGAACCATGTCCAGTGAGTCCATTTGGAAATTACAAAAAGCTGCAGATCAACAGAGCAAGAAAAACATGTGAAAGTGCAATAGAAAACATTAAAATTATGCCAACTGGATCCAAACATGAGGAAGAAGACAGCACAAAAATGACCATGATTCTAGTTTTGAACTGTTACATTTTCAGTTTTCGTTATGATTATCTTTGCCTATATATGGAAGGTGTATTTCCTCTGTCTATAAACAAGGTTGTGAGCATAGCAGTTCCTTTACAATGCTGAAAGGTACAGTCAGGGCCAGAACACACAGGGTTTGTGCGGTTACATTCACTTGCACTTATATATTTTAGTCCCAAGTTGAGGTAAACTGAATCAGTAAACAGTGCTGCTGAAATCTAAAGTGAACCAAAGAACAGAAACTTGGTTTTGGCAGCAAAGTGGATTAAGCATAAGGAAATAAAAGTAAAATACAGCTACCTCCATATCTCCAGAGCTACACCCTGAATTTTGAATGCCAAGCTGTTCATTAATAGTGTAAGAATTCAGTTCATGCATCTCTTTCTCATGCTGCTATCCCTGATATTTATTTACTAATATTTACTGCCCAGTATGGAGCACTCAGAACAGGCACTTCCTTGGGGTTAAGAATGAGAGGATAATCAGATAGAAGATCACAGGATAAGAGAACATATTCCTCTCCAGAGTAGAATTTTTTTTTTATGGCTTTCAATTTAACTTGTCTTCTCTCTCTCTTTTTTTTTTTTATTTTAATTTGCTCCTTAATTCAAAAGGAATTGCAGAAATACCAGCAAGAATATTCCCAAAACCAGAGATACTACCCAGATCAGAAGCTCAGAGGCTGATGCTTGTAATGAAATAATCATCTGTGGCTCATGAAATTAATGGCACTTTTCTCAGTCTGGATCATTTGTGAACGCAGGGAAGATCATGTAAACCCATGCCAAGAAACACATTTTGTCTTGTAGAGCATTTAGAAAATGATGCTCTCATTTCTTTGAAGAAAGAATTCCTTCCCCTACCTCCCACCCCAAAAATTATAACAGAAAAAGATACTACAGGTCAAATGACACTTTATATTGGGCCAATTTTCATTGTCTTGAAATTGGCCAAGTGCCTAGAGACTTAGTCTTCTTTTGAAACTAGAAACGAGAATCCAAATGATTTCTCAGATTCACTTAATTACATAGTATTTTAATTATCCATGAGCTGGTTTCTTTCTTTAAACAAGCACAGATAAGAAAACTCTAATACTTGCCCTCCTTTGCCTTGAGGATAATTGATCGACTAGATTAAGATGCTGTCACTGCATGCATCAAGACAACAACATTTCTTTACTAGCTATTTTAAAGGCTAACAGACAAGAAAGGAAGATAAAATCTGATATACATTAAATGTCTTTTGATCACAATAGCAGTCCAAAGGCTTACTGAAGAACTTCATCTCTTCTCATCTCCCTGTTTGCAGAGAGTGAGAATTATTCTGCCCCTGTGCCTCAACAATAAGGTCACATGAATGGTGTTCATACTTTTTCCATACATTTATATTGTATCAGTCCTTAAAACCATTTCAATGAAAGGACATTTATGAGATGTTAGTAAATTATCATAAGATGAGGTGAGGGCACAAGATGCCTTTGATCTGCTCACACAGGACCCAACAAACAGGTAACTCTCCCACAAGCTGGGCAGCCCTGGTGTGTGGGAGCTGGGCTTGCTACCACATGTGTGGGAAAGATAAAGAATTGATTTCAGTTCCCCTGGGTGTCACAGTGTCCAAATGGCCTATTATACTCCATTTCCTCAAACAGCACAAAAATACCCAGGGACTGGAAAGGGGGCAGAGAAACAAGAAAACCTTCCCCAACCCAAACACACTGTAACAGGTACTTTTCCCCTCCTTGTTAGACTCCACCCAAACAACAAATGAACACCGTTAAGGCACTGGTACAACGCAAGCAGACAAAGCAATAGCAGGATGGTGCAGTGGGGCTCTGGAACCATGGATGTTCTTCTGCTGCTCCAGCAATGAGGCAACAAACTTGGCCCAGCACAAGAAAGAGAGGTAGCAGAACATGTCCCTGTACTTTGAGATGCACAGCTGTGGACAAGCTCCATGTATTATTTTCAGGATTGTTGCTTCTCTGCATGCTTAAAATTAGATTTTTATACCAGTGAAACAGTAGAACTCAGTTCTAGAAAGGAATCTCTTATTTTATTATCAGTTTAGCAGAGTAGCAGGGAAGTGAAGGGGTTTAACTTGATTTATAAAAATATTTTTTAATCAGCTTTGGCAGCTAATTACATTATTTCCATTTATGTAACAGCATTGCTTATTATAGAGCCTGAAATATCTAGACAGAAACTGTTTATTCCAGGAAAATTTTCAATTTTGCCAAGGTCCAATTCTAAGGTTTTGTTCTCACTTCATGTCATTTTTATTCCATAATCCATAACAAAAGCATGTATTTTTACCTAGGTTGAGTGGACTATTTCAGATGTTACTATGTATGTTAACTCAAAGCTGTCCTTTAGTCTTTTTAAACAGACAGGCAGAACATTTCAAAAACTTTGGAGATTTAATTTTGTAATGATTAATCTAAAAACTTCCTTCTCCCTGCATCACTTTCTAAGGTAGGCTTACTTAGTGGAAGAAATGTTAAAATACTATCTGGATCCTCCAGCTTTGGTGCAAACAGGCCATGCAGGGCACATGCTCAAGCAGAGAAGATTTGTGTGCCCCAGCTGGGCCAGCTGGCCTGCAACCACACCTCTGTACATGGTAACAGGATATCAGGGATGCTGTTCCTTACAGACTTTTAATGGAACTACAAAGACTAATGCAAAAGAAGAAGAAAGGGGAACAATAGCACTATGAGAGGGGTGGGTGCTGTTGGGTGCTGGATTAATGTGCTATCCAGATCCAGCACTCAGGAGGATGTGCAGCTTCCTGGGGCATGTGAAGCAGGAGGCAAAGGACTGTGAGTAAATCCTGATGACTAACAGAGGCGGGAGAGGATGGGGAGACAGGACCACAACTGCTGTTACCTTCCAACAGGTGGAGAAAGATGTCTCCAAAACAAACACATGATCATCAACCCGAGAACGCAGGAGATACAACACAGATTTGCTGAGCAATATCCTTTGTCCTTTTTCATTATTGCAAAACCTTGTTCAGACCCCCTGGATACACATTCTGGTACTTGAGCTACTCATACCTGCATGTCTTTTTGCCTAAAGGTAGACATCTGTAAGAGGATGAATGTGAGATTATAATCATCCTAAAATTAAATCATCTCTCTCTTCTATAACATCTTGCATCAAAGCCTTGCTACAATGCCATAGTATTATACCCTACACAGTCTAACTTGCAAAAGGAAATACATTTCATAGGTCCTGTGGTTTATTATTTCTTGCCTCCAAGAGACACCCAGCTAAGAAAGCAGAAATTGCTCTGAACTTTCACTATAAATGTTTCATTGAAAACTGTGAATGAAGGAGAGTTAGAGGGAAAATATTGGCTCTCTGCTAAAACTCTTATACAGAGTAGCAAGCAACATGACACAT
>JAWWEW010000169.1:8351376-8361495 GCA_035583185.1 Anabacerthia variegaticeps
GAATGAAGGAGAGTTAGAGGGAAAATATTGGCTCTCTGCTAAAACTCTTATACAGAGTAGCAAGCAACATGACACATTGAATTTGTCTGAAAATGCAGGTCATTCATCTTGGGGTGAACATTAATGAGATCACAAACCACAGATCCTTGGAAGAGCCAACCAATATATGCTCACCAGTGACAGAAACTGTAATATCCAGTAGGTCTTCAACATTTCCTCTATATTTTGGAAAAGCTGAAGAGGAAAGAAAATTCATAAATAATACCTCTCCAGGTCTTTTTCACAAATCTTACTTGTAGAGTTTCCAAGAGATTTTGGACAAATATACTGCAGAAACAGATGTAAACATAAGCTGTGCATAATCCAAAACACCACATTTTAAGGGATGTGATACCAAAAGGCACTATAAAAATAGGGCTTACCTGTGCCATTATAAAACTTAACACGGCAATGTAAGCATTATAGTCGATCAGTGCCAAATAGTTGTGCACAGGCACTTTGATTACATTGTTCTTTATGTCAGCAAATAACCATGTTAAATTACTTTTTTTTTTGCTTAGTACTCATGAGTCACCAAGTGCTTTTCAAGATCCATGAATGTACCTATTCTTTTTTCATTGAAGAGAGGCACAGTTGTTATTATTCTAAGTTATTACAGGTGCAAAGAAAATAAAGGAGATACTTTAACTCCCACTCTTCCTCTCCAAACATTGTGCACTGCTGTGCTCATAGCAGAGACTTTTTATGTACTTTGAATAAACAAAGTTTAGAAAAGTAAACTACTATGAGAACATCCACAAAGACTCAAACTTGTGTCTGATGAGACCTTGAATGATGCAAACTTCAGTTATTTATGAAGGTAGAAAGCTTGATTTCCAAGGCTATCCTTTTCACTGTGTCATTCCCCTGAAATCTGTAACTGTGTGCTGGTTTGGGCTGGGGTGGGGTTTAGTGATTTGACTATGGATAAACGCCTGGTGTCCAGCAAAACTCTTCCAAGGTCTTTCTTCCCCACCTCTCCCCCTCAACTTTTGCCTTCCAGAGGAAAGGGGAAAAAAAAAACTAGCTAGGAATTTACAGCTAGATATAACAACCAAAAGAGGAGCTTTGATTAATACCATGGGCAAAGCAGAACTTTGAATAATTCTTAAATGTATTACTAACAAACTAAAAACTAAAAACAAGAAATAGAAAAAGGTTAGAAACACCTTTCCACTACCACCCCTCGGTCTGTCCATGTCCCCTCCTTCCCCCAGTGGTGCAGGGGACAGGGATATGGAAGGTTTACAGTCAGTTGTTGTTGGGTCAGCCATTTGCAGATGTAAGTCCAAAACTTAAGCAGCAGTTCTGTCTCAGGGGGCTTTCCTGGGGGCTGCAAAAGGGACAGCTTGCTTCACCACAGTGGTCACTACAGTCACAGGGGAATCATAACTCTGAGTCCTTCTTCTGCGTTCCATGGGGTCCCCCACCATGACAGAGATTCTCTACTCTCTCATGGGTAATTCCATAGGGTACAGTCTCTCATGAAAAGCTGGCTGTACCTGCTCAGTGTGGGCTTCTCCCTCCATGGGTCTCAGCTGCAAATCTTTGCAGGACCTCCGCTCCATCTTGGGGGTCTCCCACGAGGTAACAGCTTCTTTCATGCATCTCCCTGGTCCAACAGAGGGGTCCTTGCACCCCGATGGATCCCATGGGCTTCTAGGAGACAGCTCATAATCACCATGGTCATCACCACATATTCAGGGAATAATAGTTTTAAGCCCTCTCCCTGACCTGTGGGGTCTCTCCTCCTCCTTCTCCTCTTCTCCTCCTACACTGACCTTGGTGTCTGCGTTATGATGTTGTTAATCCATGGCTGCCAATTTCTAACTGTGCAACAACTTCTTAAATATGTTTTCACGCAGGGGAGTGACTTAATGGTTCAAAAGCAGAAAGTTTTCCTAGGAGCTGGCCTTCATTGGCTCTGCTCTATAGGATGAAGGGAAACTCCCAGAGGCTTCCAATGGAAGGCAATGTTCCTCCTATTAAAAAAAAAAAAAGCCTAATCAGAGAAACCCACAACATGGAGTTGTTGTTCACAGCAGCTGTTCTAGGGCTGGGTTCTGGATTTGTGCTGCAAACAGTGTCAACAATACAGGGATATTTCCTTACTGCTGAGTAGTGCTTACACAGAGCCAAGGCCTCTTCTGCCTCTCACCCCACCAGTGAGGTGGCTGGGGTTGCTCAGGAGAGGACAGTTGATCCCCAGTGACCCAAGGGATATCCCATACTGTGTGCCATGCTCAACATATAGAGCTGGGAGGGGACAGAGTAATGGGGGGACTACTTGAATGATGGAGTTTTCCTCCCAAAGTAACAATTAACACACAATAAAGCCCTAATTTCCTGGGGATGGCTACACCTGCCTGCCCATGGGAACTGGATTTTATCTCAACCCACAAGTTTTCTCATTTTTGCCTTTCTGATCCTCTCCCCCATCCCACCTTGGGGAAGAGAATGAGCAGGTGCATTGGGCTGAGTTGCAGACTAAGGGTAAACCACTACAAACTACTAATTAACTATGAATTAGCTGGAGAGAGGTCAAAATATTGAAAATACTTTCAAGTAGAAAAATATCTTTTTGAGAGCACAATTAAAGCCTGGATCCACAGATTTCACAAATACATCAATTTATGCATATCCTGATTTTATTGGTATTTGCCATTTATGTTAAAGCTACTTTTTACAGAGTAGCTTTGTTCGTTTAAAGGTTGTTCTGGCAGAATAGTTCAGAGAGGTTGAATCCCTTTGAAGCATCAAGGGTAAAAATACCTTAATTCAGCAAGGTCAATTTTCTTCTCTGGCTTCAGATTGTGCTGGATCTGATCAGCACAGAGCAAGCTGCCACCGTCATTGCAATCCACTTCCAAACCAACTCACACTGCACATCTAAAAACAACTCTGAAACTGAACAAATACACTGCAGTTTTTCATCAGAGATAGATTTTTTTTTTTTCCAGCCAAAGGGGGTCTGGTAGTTTACTTATGTGGGAAACTTTTAATTAAACAGCTGCTGTGGGTGCTAAGCATGCCTTCCCTTTGCTGGCAGGGATAGACAAACTGTCTGTGCAAGTACCCACTCAGTCAATGAATTTTTGCTTTTGAAAGGGTGTGCTTAGCAAAAGTCCAAAGCCTGCAGATTTCTGGTCTGCATAGTTCAGAAACCAGAACACGAAGATTGATGCTTTTATGTGTATTCCTTCCTTCTGGGGAAAAGGAAGTTCTAGCAGAACCGTCACCAAAGAAATTGGCAATAGCCAATTCTATTCTATGATTTGATGGTAATTTGCATGCATCTTTTCAGAGTTATAGATGGGTATATGTAGCCTGTTGTAAATACTACTCCGGTTTTAAGGAGATTGAAAAAAATTATTGCAATCCAAAAGGCCTTAAGAGCCTACTGTCAACCAGTTTAGGACATTCTACATCCATCTTCACAGTGCCCATTTCATCTGTCTAACCTCAGGCACATTCTTTAGGCTGTCTTTGCATTAGCTAGATTGGAGAAAGCCCTTTAGAAAAAGCAGATTTCAAATTCCACATGACTTAACACTTCAGCCCTCACAGCAGCTACAGGACCTCACCAGCTTTGAACACAGCTAATCTGTGCCACACGTTCATCTGAGAGACTTTAACAGAAAGTTAAGGAAATGCTGAGAAAGAAAACATTTATGAATTAATTAGCTGCATACTGAAACTGTCTGGTGATGTTTTCATAAACTTCTCTGTGAGCAGAGTGAGACTGGGATCCTGATAGTCTGGTGACCTAAAGCATCTGGAGTAGGCAAAAGTCAAACTTTGCCTGCACAGGCCCAAGGAAGTTTTAACAACACTGGTCAGGTGTTATTAAAAAACACCTTTCTTTCTGAGAAATTTCAGATAGAAAAATAATATTAAAGAATAATCCAGAGATGTAGGAGGTTTAAATTTTCATAGATCTTTGGCTTTGGGTGTTTTATGTGCCTGTTTATTTTTTTGCAAGACTAAATGTAGCAGAGTAAACTGCAATAAACATTTATTTACTATTTTAGTAAAATCCGTGAAATAAAATCTTGAGACAATGCATGCTTCAGTAGGTAACAAATGATGGTGGAATATCACATGCGATAATGGCATAATTTAAAAATCAAAAGATCCACCATAGAGATATATGCCACAGTAGATAATAAGCACAGGATTTCCTTTCCACCCTTAGAAATTTGTTACTATTAAATAGAGCTGACAGAAGCACAGGTCATGCTGTGTCGATGTCTGATCCCATTATTGATGGCAGTCGTGCTGTCCTCCCCACCTTACCAGGAATATTTTAGGATCCTTATTAATAATAAATCAAGTAGGTCCTTACATGCAAGTGTGCTGGGAATTCTAAGAGCTACCTACTTTTTGTTGTGTTAGGATTTGTAGTCAATTAAATATATCTTAAGATGAAGTGTTCCAAAATGCTCCAGTTCCTTGACATTTTTGAGTTTGTCCTTTGGAAATCATCACTTTCAGTTCCATTGAGTAATTTGAATTTATCTAGCATGATTTACAAGTGGCTTAGAAGAGTTTGAAGAAATGTTTAAGGACCTACTTAAAAGTAGCCTCTCAGTCTCTCTTTGCTGTGTTAAGTCCTTGTCAATACCAATAATTTCACAGCAATTTTCACAGCGTGTCGTGCAAGATTGGAAAGACCTATAATTTAAGTTTCTTTCTGGCTTTCAAAGGTTGAAGAGCATTATGCCCTGAAGCCCAAGGTCTTTCCTTTCCCCATGCAGAATTCTGTCCTTGTGCAATGCTGTAATTCTACATTTTCTTATAATATACACTACTAACCAAGGGGCTTCCTACAGAGGAGTCCCATGGGTCCCCATTCCTCAGGAAGGCACATCAGCCACAGCAATAATCAGTGTTTAAATGAAGGTCACAAGAGTCCAGTGCAACAAGCTCCATGGGACTTTGACTAACATAAATTATGCAGAGTAAAGGAAAGTAGAGTTTAGAAATCAGTCTTTGTAGCTAAAATTAGGAAAGGAAAGCAAGTTCTTAACAAGTCCTCAGTAATCTCCTTCTTTTTTGTGGTGCTTATCGTCACAGTGGTATGTTAATGTGCACTCAAAGATTAACAACATATATAGTAGTGAATTATCACCACCTCCCTAAGATTGTGCTCTATGAGGAACTCACCACCAGCTGTCACAAGACAGGAGCCCTGAAGAGGAGATACAAGGACTCCCTGAAACAATACCTCAGCCTTGGCCACATTGACCACCATCAATGGTCCACTCTGGCCTCCAGTCGGGAGAAATGGAGACACATCATCCATAACGCTGCTGCCCCCTTTGAGATCACAGGCAGAATCAGCCTGGAGGGGGAAAAGGCAATGCAGGAGGAAGCGTGCCTCACCAGTAGTGCTGATGGAGACTTTCCACTGTGCCTTTTGCAATCAGACTTGCCTATCTCACACTGGTCTTTTTAGCCTCCAGTGTGCTTGTAGCAAGCGTGGGCAGAGCCCTTGTAAATCTTCGTTCCCGAAGCCTAGCCATGATGATGGAGTAGTGAATGAAGTTTCTTTACAGCTGTGGCCAGCTCTGTGAGGAAAATGATTACCAACACAATTTTGTTTTTACCTTTGCCATTACAAGGCAGTTACTTCTTAGCTATTTCTTTCTATAGACTATAAATTCTGTCATTTGTCATCTAAACCATTCAGAAGAAATAAAATTGTAGTGGCATTCGTAGTTTCACAAAATTGCGTAGTTTACTTCCCACCAGTTTTTTTAATGCAAGGACTGTATTTTTCCCCAAGTATTCTGATTAGGCAGTGCTTGATTTCAAGTTTATCACTGCAGGTTTCTTTAAATGTGCAGAACTAGTGTGGTTGCTTTCTGTAAATTCCTCAATGACTATAAAGACCAAATCATCATATTGCTATTGAATTTAAAATGGTACTATAAATTTATTTCATCTGCAGTATTCATCTTCTGAAAAGAATAATCCAGTCATCCTTCCCCCAGTTACTAATGAGTGCTATTGCAGATTCAATTTTGCAAATGGGATTAAAGAATGAATCTGATTCCATGGAAGTCAGTGGGAGAATTTTACTGCTATGATTTTCATTTTGCTTTCTTACATATCCCATGAAAAAAATATTTACCTTTAGCAGATTTAAGAATAACTACTGTGAGTTTTTAGGTTTCCTTGAAAAATTCAAGATTTCCTAGAGAAGTTACAAGAGAAAGACACAAGGAAATCTATTAAAGGTAGTATGGAAAGAACATTCCCCTGGACCAGTAATTAACACAACCACATATTACCCTTAGTCTTAACACTATTGATAAACCTACCCCAACCCTAGCCTGGACCCTAAAATCCACTAACCTGGAAAACTCTACCCCTAATGATCCCTACCCCAAGTACCACAACCCATAATTTCCATTATTGCTATTAACCAGGACCACTAATGAACACAACCACATATTACCCTTAGCCCTAACACTAACCATAAACCTAGCCCTAACCCAAACATGACCCTAGCCCGAACCCTAAAATCCACTAACCTGGAAAACTCTACTCCTAATTTTCCCTACCCCAAGAACCACAACCCATAATTTCCATGAGTGCTTATAACCAGGACCACTAATGAACACAACCACATATTACCCTTACCCCAAACACTAATCATAAACCAAGCCCTAACCCTCGCCCTTGTCTTAAAACACACGAACCCTAAAAGCCACTACCTATAATTTCCACTACCCCAATAACCACTACCTTTAATTAATACAACCACTAATAACCAGTACCAATAATAAACACAACCACATACTACCCTTACCCCTAACACTAACTCTAAACCTAACCCATTAGCTGTACTCAAGGATATAAATGTTTCCCACAATGTGGGAGTCATCTGCTTGTAATAAAGAGAAGCATTAACAGGTTTAAGCTGAAGTGAGAGAAATATCTAACCTGCATCTTTCCCCACTGTGAAACCCTGATAAAAACTCCTCAAGCTCCATAGGCAGTTGTCACGACTAGAGAGTTAAATTTTGTCACAAATAAGGCACGTAAAGATCATCCTGTTTTGGAGCTTGAAAATGAGGTCAGTGACACCTTACAATTTCCTTTAGTCTGGATTTCCACAACCTGGGAGTAAGGCAGTCAGTTACCTCAACCATTAAAAAAAGGACATTGTTCCATGAGATTCTATTTATGATTTTAACTGCATAATTCATCTCACATGAGCTCTTCGTAATGACTAAAAGGATTCAAATACTATAAGCAAACCTCAAGGAAAAGCAACATATTCTCAGTTGTGCAAGTCTGCCTCCCATTTACAAATATACCCTGCCAAAAAATAACATATGCAAATATACAAGCATAAGGAAGGAGGTAAAACAGAAAGCCATCACTTCCTCTGATTTTCCTCTTTTCATCACATATTTACAGGTATAAATTAGAACTTTATGTGAACCATAGATAGCTCACTGTCACTTATGCACAACAGACTGTGGTGGGTTAGAGTGTCATGTACAAAATAAATATATTCCATTATTAAATTGCTCAAATATTAGAGAAAGGAATGGTGACATGGATCATAATTTGATTTGGTTTTATCTTTGACATTGTCTAGTGTTGACTTCTTTTCAACCTGCCATGCAAACAGTTACTTTCCTGTGAAGACTGCAGGACCATTAGTCACCTTGATTATGATTCAGGAAACTCTAAGAACAGTAGGTAACACTGTGCACACTCATCCAGTCAAGTGCTTATTTTGAGGGGAAAAAAAAGCTACATACTTCTCTCATAACACTTATTTCTTCATTTTGAGCTTTGATTGATGTCACACTGACCCATCCTGGCTGGAGATGACTGCACATTATACAAATGCAATAGGTGAAGAGACTGTCATAGCAGGCAATTAACAAAGCACTGAAAACAGATTAGTCCCTGATTCATGCCTTCTGAAAGCTGAAAAATTGAAGGTGTGGTCAGTAGTGATGTCCACAGCAATGGGTATAACCTGTTATTCAACCTGTTTCTGTTCTATAGGATTAAAATATAGGCAATTCTGCAATACACATCTACACATGAGCTTCCCATACACTTTCTTCTTTAGAGGAAATTGAGACTACAGGCACTCCTAGAACATAGTTCATCTCATCATAATAAAAGAAATGCAGATAGACCTTTTATCTTCACTCTCCCTCAAGATTTGGAGAAGTCTTGCATGGATTTATGCAACTAAAGTGACAACATTCTGTGATTTCTGCTCATAATACTGACATCACAAACATGCCAGTGAGACAGCTATTTAGATGTTGCATCTCCAGCTGAGCTGGTTGCTGCTGAGGCAGAGACAAAAAAATCCTACTGTATAAGCAGGTGAAATTTACTCCTTATGTCTTTATCAAGCCTAACACTAACAATTGTTCTTATTCCCAGTGGATTCTGTTTTCTGGGAGATGTTCTAAGGATTTTTGCATAGTGTTTCAGCTAACGAGTAGTTGATAATTTCATCTCACCTCACCTGATTTAACAAACGTGGATCAACCCTTTCATATGACTTCATCCAGGGCCTCTTTTTGGATTATAAACAATGCCTGCAAGATTTATCTCCTCAGCTATTTCTCTAGACGAGCATTTCTGATGCTGAACTCCTCACTGGACGGGCATGACAATTGATTTGAGATTTACAGCTGTCTTCACTTGAGGTCGAAGTTATTGAGCAATTTAGTGCTGCACTAATTGGCATAACATTATTGTCACTTTCCCCCACACCAAAAAGCTGTTCAGTTCTGTCTTAGGCCTAGTTCTAAAATAAGTAAAATTACATGTAAGCTGTGTAGTTTGTACGCAGACATCACAAAATTCTTCAGTGCCAAAAAATCCTTTTCTCTACTGAGCCAGTTTGACCCAGGCTTAATTATACCTTAATTCTCCATGGATCACAGCATGAAAACAGCAAACAGGAATAAGACAAAGTGGATATCCGTGGGGCACTTGGAACACAGCTGTGGGAAACATCTAGTGAAGGCAAGTACACCTGTCTGACCATCTCCCAAGATGGGCACCCCAATGCAGTGTTTTGCCTGAAGATTTGTGGCACTCATTTAGCAGGAATAACATTTCCTATACCACCAAAGAAGACAAGAAGTTTAAAGAGTGCCAATAAAATGTACATGCTTCTTCCAAACAACTTGGGAGTGAGTGGTTGGATCTGTCACGCTCCTGACACTACACTGACACTGCTGGCATCATTAGTTATTCCACGTATGGGATGAAGGTCTGAGAAGCCTTGTGTGCTTCTTCTGCATAAATGATCACCCTCTTAAAGAAATCCAAACACACTCACACAAAAGAGAAAACAAAAGTAAACAAATGAACTGGAAAATAAAACATTCTGCCCAGAAATCAGAGTATCCTTACTTCCCAGCTGCCAACAAAGACAATCCAGAAAAGTGCCTGTACGGGGCAAGTCTCAGCTGGTTATGAACTCCCTTGGATACTCAAGACAGTCTAAAAATTTCAATTCAGTACTCTCTCACAAAGAGAATTAATCGAAAAAAATATCAGCAAAATAAATGTACATTTATTTATGAAAGACTACAAAGTGATTAAGAATTCAGTTGCTTCCCACATACCCTAGTTTACGCCAGTGAATATGGAAGGTTAGTTTATGTCTGGAGTGGCACAAGCACTGGAGCACAAACCAACCATACTCACTAGGACACCACACAGTTCTGATAGTCCTGCTTAAGTGACAGGTGTAATACAAGGGTCATTCAGACACAACTGAAATTCAAGGTTTACACCTATTTTAAGTGCGTGATTAACTTCACTGCAAACATACTTAATGTATGCTAAGTATCTAAACATCTTTGGAAATCTGGCCTCAAGCTTTGGAGCTGTCAAAAGTAATGTAGAAAAAGTATCACAATGATTCTCATTGCAATAACCCAAGGAAATAAACAAAAGACCATTTTAATGATTTTTCAATACTGGTCACGTGTAAGACTCTTCAAATTCAAGCCACTTACCATGGCCTAAAATTGTCCATACCAATTACAATTCCCTTGAGCCAGTTAGTCATCCCAT
>JAWWEW010000169.1:8361595-8408595 GCA_035583185.1 Anabacerthia variegaticeps
TCAAATTCAAGCCACTTACCATGGCCTAAAATTGTCCATACCAATTACAATTCCCTTGAGCCAGTTAGTCATCCCATCGCCCTTTTACTTCTGTTTGCCGTATCAGTTTTACTTTGCAGTGACCCAGTTTCTCACATCTCAAGACTCTTTCTTCAATTCCCCCTTTTTTTCAGATGTTTTCTGAGCTTTCTTCATTAATTTAAACCCTTCCCACCCAGCATCAGCTGCTATGTCTTCCAGAAAGTGCTGACATTGGGACCCTTCGTCCTCTGGACCAGAGCAACAAGCCTGCCCTTCACAAGATGGTTAACTCAGGAATGGTTTTAAACAGTTAAGTATTCTATACTGAAAGCAACTTAATTTTTATGAAATTGCACTCTTTGTATCCACAGAATCAGCATAGAGATTTTCTGATCTCTGGAATGTAAAAAGAGTTAGGGATGAATGGGGCTGCAATTGGACAGCAAGGATGGCAAAACCTCCAAAGAGGCAGAAAAAGTTAGTGTTTCCATAGAACTACATTAAAAAAAAAAATACAGCCAGATGAGTTCTATTCAAAACTCACTGGTTTACTACAAAGCAAAAAAAAGAATCCACAGGCAAGGTACCTGAAATGCATGAAACCTTGATGTAAGCCATACACCATGGGCAAGATGTAGGAAACAAAAATCAACAGGATGCCCATTGGGAGCACCTGACAAATTTATGCAGGGTGACACCTGAATGATTCAGCTTTCACCTTGGTGTCAGATCCTCCAGCAGTGCCATGTGGCAAGCCTGGTGTGAGCTTCATGCTGTGCTCTTCACTCATCTCTGCTGGCAGAGGTGTGCTCCCTTCCCTGCCTGGGTTTTAAGTGGTCAGCAGTGCTTGACAGTGACATCCAAACAGCACAGTGCTCCTCTCCAGCCCCTCCTGGCAAACCTCTTTAGGGTAGCATTCCCAGATCTCTCCTTCCCAGAAGCACACTAGCATAATACAAAATTTCAGTACTATGAATCAGCTCGGACTGGCAAGATGAATTTGTTAATCTCTGTGGTGTGTGTAGCTTTCCTGGTTTGCCACTCTTACTCCCACTGGATCCCAACAATATTGCTTGACATTTAGGTTTAACCTGGCCTACGGCAATAAACAGGTGAATAATAAACCTGTGCATTTCCTGATTAGTAAAATTCTCCCTAGTTGTGAAGCAGTTTGGGGCACACCAGTCAGCTGGGATCACTGTGAGAATTAGACACAGCGTCAGCTGCTCAGACACCTACAAAAACACCACATCAAAACCACAGGCAAATTGCTTCAGTGGACAGAAAAGAGCTGAACTAGGTATTTTGGCTTACAGTTTTAGAATCTAATATCTAAATTCTGCCTCAATCCTGCCTTAGGCACAGAGCTGTTTTCCAGATCTAGCCCTAAGAACTTGTAAAGAGTAATGTAGAATCACAAATGCTATATTTTATAGTCATAAGTGATATCTATGCTCCTATACGCCATACAAACTATTGCCTTATGCTGTTCCGTTCTCATGCCTAATAGAAATATTACAGATTTACAACTGACTTAGGACAGTAAAAGATTAGAATCTGATCCAGGCAATACACAGAACTGTCATTGAGGGTCATACAAACAAGGTTTCTGTAAAAACCTTCACTGTGTGACATACCTAGTAAATCACAGAAGAGAGGAAGTCTGGAGTCATTCCTTTTAAAATGTATATTATCTTCCTATTAGAGATAGCTCTAAACCTTGCTTTTATCTCTGAAAGTCCCTGACCTCTGGCAAGTTTCAGATTCCAAATTTAGAGCAGCATCTGAATTTTGCAGCTGGTCTCTCTATTCATAATGAGCCAAGTCAAAACTGAATACATCCAAATTAGAGGGGAGTATCAAACTCTGGACTCCCATTTGAGTTGTGTAGCTGAGGCCTCTTTCAAATGCTCATCATGCACATGTAGCCATAATGTACAATAATCTATAAAAATCAAGCTGCTCTTTTTTCAGAGCAAACCCAGGTAATCCTGCACCAAACAGTTATTAGTGATATTCAGCATAAGCTGTCACATAAATTAATTTTAATACAAATTAATCAGTCTAAGTGTCTGGCATACCAGACACCTATGATTCATAGGAAGGTGGAGATCAGATCTACACGCAGACAAGAGCTACTGGAAGTGAGTAAAAGAAAAGCCATCATTCCTCTAAGAGTCTGTCATTTGCTTTGCCAATTCTGTTAAAAAAAAAAAAAAGACTACATAAAATTCTTCCCCCTAGAGAAACCCAAAGTTCAGTTGCTCCTCCCACTTCTATTTGCAGCTTTCTACTCCTAATGTCAACTCCATCTGTCTTCCACAGGCACTTAATGTGTTTTGAATTGTCTATTTAATCACTTGCAGGTTTATCCTCTTGTTTGGCTGTACTCTGCCCTTCATTTGTCAGCTTCGTTGTTTGCTGCTCAGATCACCCTTCCTCTGCCCCCCGCTCCCCCCGAAGTTTTTCCCTCCTTTTCAGTATATTGCATTTTATCAGGTTGCTCTTCTGTTGTCTTGAGGTTGCTTTTATCCCCACCCAACGTGACTCGTTTCTGCTTGGGAGGCAGTATCTTTGTGCACATACACATCCCATTGCTCTGCCTCCTTTTCTATCCCTAGTTTTACACAGCATCCTGTCTCTCATCTGCTTTACAGGATGTCCTCTAGAGCCTGCTCCCCATTCTACTGGCATCTTTGTGCCTACAACAAGAATTTCTGATTTTTCACTTGCACTAGAGAAGGAGTTAAGATTACAGTAAGTTTCTCTGCCAGTAACAGCAATTTGTTTAGTGCAGAGCTGTTGCTACACAGTGATTTACTTGATTTTTTTAAGAATCATTTTGCATTACTAATTTCTGAATTTAAAAAAAAAATAATAAATTACCAAGAAGCACACTCAAACTCCATTCCCTCACTCATATTCACTGATATTATAAGTGAATGCTAATGTGTACAGCATTCTTCTCCTTTATGCATAGAGATTCTAAACAAATACTGTTATTCCTCTTCTAATTATTCATCCTCAGTTGCAGGGTAGTACATAGCTATTCAACTCAGTGTAAATCCTCATGGCTGGAACACCCTTGATATTTCTTTCTGGCTGCTACAACAGTCTATCTGTGAATACTGCATTTTCCAGGTACTACAGAGAAAATCAACCAAACATTATCCAAAGTAAGCAAACTTCCTTTGTTTTTCCCTACCTGCTTCATCATCCTCAGGACTTACACTTAGTTTCAATGTGATTCCACTTTAGGAGGAAGCAGCATTTCTATCAATAGTCAATTAGAGGTGTCAGTCTTATTTTGACTGGTTCCCTCGAGAGCCCTGAGTAGATGGGTGTTTTTTTTGCAAGTGTGGGAATGTGTGCCCCTGGAGAACATAACCCAGGTTTCACTGTGTTTTAATCTGAGCTCAGAGCATTCTGGGACATGATCTGAAGATTTTATACAGATATATTCAGTAAAGCCCAGTTATGTTTTACATTGTTCTTCCTCTGTGTAAACAGATATGTGGTGTTGCCTTCCAATGTCAAGCCACAAGGAATCCAATAGAGATACAGCTGGAACAACAGTGCTTAATTTCCCAGATGATCAGAAATACCCTCCAGAAATATTTATGCACTGTCCAGTTTATGTGTTTGGGCACCTCTAGAAGCAAGTTTCATATGAAGCTTGGATTCAATGTCTGAGTTATAATATTTACCTACTTTTTTAGAATAATTGTCCAGCTGTCAATCAGAGCTCCACCATGATGTGGGAGCACTGAAGACTCAAATTCTTAAGCAAAACGTTTAATAACTGCAGTCTCATGGCCCAGCATCAGCAAGCCTGTTTTACAGATCAGCCATTGCGAGACTTAATGGCCAGAATCTAAACAGAATACTGAAAATCCAGCAAGCTAAGCTCTGTGGGAGATGCTTATTAATTCACATTTGAAAATTATTACTTAATGCAGAAATCTTCAGAGCTTCCCATTTACTGTCAAAGAGCTGCCCCATTCCAACACCACCACGTGTGCTTTGGTTCACCACGGGAGGCTTAGGCAGATACATGTTGGCTGTTTCCTGACACTGATCAGAGCTCTGTGTGGTGTACAGCAAGGAATAACATCCTAGAGAAGTGTTAGTCTAAACCAAAATAATTGCTCAGTCTGACCTTCTTATACACTTGTTTTTCTAAGCTGTCTGTCCTTGAATAATTACAGTGTACCTAACTTGGAAATCTTTTCCTACCAAAGATGTGCTTTCTGATATGCATCCTCCCTGGAAACACCCAGTTATTACAGAATCAATTCTGGCTTAGCTATAGTTATAAGAGGTAATTAGTCAAAGGACTGCAGCAATTAGAGGGCCTCTGCCTTTGCTTTCTAAAAGTCAGATGAAGAACTCTATGCTTTGCTCTCATGTCTTTAAAAGCCAAATAAATCTGTTGATTCAAATTCTCATACAAGTAATGACATTTTCTTGGGCTTTATTCAGCAACTATAAATCAACAATTAAAAAAAAAAAAGCATAAAAATTATTTTAAAGGTGAAATAACATTTAGTTATCTCCTACCCTTTGATGGGAGTAGTTTTGAAGGGTTACTTAATGATGTTAAAGTGGGTAGCATTAACTTGCTAACAGAAGAAAAAGCAAAGTACTGCACTGGCAATATAACCATTCCCTTCAACAGCATAAGCCAAAAAGCCCTTCTTTTCACTACAATGCATTAATCATCAGACAGTGATTTTACATGGTGCAATGATCAGTCTAGCATAAAGTCTGCATATACTATAGCCAGACTACAAAACTGCAAGGGTGCATCTCAGCCAAGGCTTCAACAGATGTCTCCTTTTGGATCTCCATTTCAGTGTCTAGAAACAACTTGCAATCCAAGACAATGCAGCCTATACCCCAAGATAATTGCTCACACATAAGCTCAGGTAGGTAAGGGGAAGCAAAACTTCCCTTTCCCCCATCTCTACAACAGCTTCTCCTGTTCTTGCATGAGAACATAAGCTGTCAATCAGGTGATACTTGAATATCTAGTAGCTCTTTCTATATCACAAGACCACTTTGTCGTCCTTACAAAAGCTTATCTTGAAAGTACCACATAGTTTGTTTCCATTCAGTAATGTTGGAACCATTAATTACTTTGTTCCTTAAGAGGAGGCCACACATTAAGCACCCAAAGTGAAAATGCCATAACAAGCATTCTTGGTAGTAGCATAAAAGTTCCTCTGGTTGATAAATAGAGCCATAAAAATAGCTTGGGTTTATCAACATGGGTAACAAATGTGAGCAAACCAGAATGTTTTGAGAACACATAATGTTCTATGTCAGTTTTGGGATGAATTTGATTTCATCATGTGTAAGAGTGATCAGTGCAGGACACAATGCAAGAAAACTCTCTGTTTTCCTGATCTCACTGGGAGTTGCATGTGACTATATAAATCTCATTAGAAGTACATTCGACTGTCAATTCTCATTTTCTCATGAAGTTTTACTTTGTGGAAAAAAAAAGAAAAAATGTTTCTAACAAAGTTGAAGCAAACTCAAAACTTTTTACTCAGTTTGACTGTCTATATCTGCTGACGTTTTCTTTACTGAATGTCTGATTTTCACACAATACTTCACCAGAAATGGAAAATTATACATGCATGAAGAACACCAGATAGACATGCTTATGAGTTCTTCTTCAGAAATTGCACTGTGTTAAAAAAGCAAAACAATTGCACCCCAAAACTGTCCATAGGTTGAAGTAATAAAAAAATAACTTTAGGTGCTAAAAATATATCTTTAACAAATACTTTTTTGAAGCTTATGGTTGCTAGTATTGTCAAATATAATTGATATCACTAGTTTATTAGAATAATGTGTCTTCAAGGTAATTTATTCCATTTGATAAAAATCTGTCCAAAAAGCAAATCAAAATGTTTTTAATCCACATGCAAAGCTTTTTCCTTCCTGATTTGTCATAAAACATGAAATAAAAAGCATCAATAATTAATTAGGGCTGCCTGATCCATCAAAATACAGATAACTTACCTGATCAAAGCACACTTTTGTAGATATAAAATGGTGGAGTGTACAAATCTTGTGGACAATACATCTCACAGATGACATTTACCTTTACAATAAGGGAGTATGTGTAATTTCAGATGTATTTAATTGTAGGACACTGCAACATCTAAGACATGGATAAAATAGAGGGAATACCACAGCTAACAATAACAATTATTCTATTATTTGACCATATTGCCTGTGAGGGAAGACTGAAAGAGCCATTACTGATTAGTCTAAAGACAAGATAGTTGAGTGTGGGCTGTACAATGTTGCTTAAATACAAGAAAAACCAAACAAACAAAACAAAACCAACCAAAACCAAACCATAAAAACAACAAGAAAAGGTGCTACAAAGTAAAAATGAATAGTCTGTGTTAAAAAGTGTGGCACAAATGACGTGACTGAGAGGAGCTGAGCAGTGAAACAGGTTATGGGGAGTGACAAACCTCTATCCTCAAGTTTCATAGGGCAAGTTAGGCTGTATCTGTGAAAAGATACATCACTGGTAGCTGAACATGCAGTAAAAAACTCACGAAGGTGCCTTTAATTAAACAGAGAAAACAATTACAGAGGATTGAACCTTGCCTCCATAAGACTACCTTCTGTGGCACTTCCATCTGGAAGCACTAAATGGAATTAAATTTTTGCAACAAAAACTAAATATGCTAAATACATTTTTCTTTGGCTAAAATATGCCTGTGGCAATGAGGTAATAAAGGGAACATCTCCATTCTGTGCAACTTACTGATAATCTCACCTCATTCCTGAAAAGTGAGGCATGGCCATCTCCAGTTATTAACATTCCTGGAAAGCACACTCAGAGATAAGACAATAGCCTGCCCTTTTCTTGTTAGTTATCCATTACTCATTTACTATTGAAGGGACATTTCCTTATGTGATCAGAAAAAGCTACAGTCTTTACAGCTACAAGAAAGCCCATCTCCCCTTCTTTTGGCAAGTGATATGATCATAAATCATCCTGAGGAAACAACTACAGCTGCATCATGAAAAGATAGGGGAAAATACATGGACTCCAACTTTCACCCATCTGAGCAGGAAAATCTGAAAGTTTCCTGAGACTTCAAGGCAGTAACCACCTCCAGAGCTGCAAGTTAATGTTATTTCAGAAGGAATTTTTGCACAAGCATGGGGACTGCTTTCACACGCACTGTGGCATAAACAGTTGCTCATCACGAGAAGAAAACAAAGCCCGAAGTTTCTCTTTGTTGCCTGATGACCCAGTAACATCTATCAGTGAAATCTAATCATTGGCAAAGAAACAGTCAGGACTGGCCCAACCATTCCACTTGACATAGCTGTAAGCCTGTGGCATCTTCCCAAAGCCTGGATGTGAGGAGACACAACAGACTGACACTATTCTGCAGTGACATGCACACCTCTAGCTAAATACCCTAAATAAAAAGGCAAGTCCATCGCTGCTTTGAATCTCTGCAGAGCAGCTGGGCAGGAAAACAGCTGTCTGACACAGTCCCACTCCTCAAGAACAAGCACAGAGATGATGAAGCTCTTCTCAAGGACACAACTTTTCAGAAGTGAAGAGACATCCTTTCAAAATACACTTCTCTCCTAGGTGGTCAAAGCTGTAAAATGCAGCTTTCTAATGGAAAAAAAAAAATAAATCTTACTGATTCAAAACCCTGTGCATACACATTAGACTTTAAACTATTCTTCTTTCAGCCCATATCTGTTTTTCTCACAATGACTAACTCCAAAAGAAACCTGTTCAAATTCAATATTTGCCTTCCTCCCCTTTCTAAATCTTCCCCCCATAGTGTTTCTTCCAGAGAATCCACAATGTCGAATCTGTCATTGCATTCATTTCCATGGCAACAAATGGGATGCCATAAAGAGTGTTTTAATCCAAGGACAGAGTGGTAGATAAAAGTTAGATTTTGAAAGAGAGAATTCTTGCTCAATATCAAAGATAATTGCAAAGGGAATACAGAAAATTACTTGTTGGGTTAATTTTCTTTTATGTACACAGAAGTTTGCTTCACTTCACAAAGGACATTCTCACCTTGAAATGCTGAATGCTCAGAATAATTTTTATGGGTAGAGGTGATTTAATATGCTAATATTTATCTCATTTTCCTTGATTATAAGACATGCATCTTTTTTCTTATCAGCTGATAAGCTAGTTTATATTAAAATATGAGGAGATGCTATGCTTGATTATTCTCAGTGGCACCTGCTTATTTCAGTAGGCTATGGGGAAACATAATCTTTGAGAGCAGAAAACAGGCACATTTATAGTGATTTCCAGCCTGATGGATTCCACAACCCCTTACAAACCAGGATCCAAAAGCCAGTTAAATTCTTGCTGAGTATTACCTCCTTACAGCTTGATTCCTTCTTCAAGTTTTCCAAGTCCCACTGAGGTGCTCCCAAAAGGATCGTGCGGGGCACAGTCAAAAGAAATGCGACCCTTCATCCCCATCTCCTTTGTGCAGTGCAGCACAACATCTCAACAGCCTTTGCTTGATCCAGATCCTCCCATGGATGACGAAATAAGTAAATTGGAAAATGACACGATTTTCCATCACTGGAAACACCCAAAACTTCCACAAAATTGTTAGTAGCCAAGATAAAAGCAAAATTATTTTTTTCCAATCTGTATGTGAATGATAGTCTCAAAACAAAGAAGTTGTTCATCCCCAAAACAAATAATGCTAAAGAGAAAATCAGCCATCAACTGAGTTTTGTCTATAAAAGAGTGGCTATGCCTTTTATTTTACTGTAGCCCAGGCAGATTTAGCTGCTAATGCATAGAACTACAGTGTAACTCCCAGCAAAAACACAGACATTTTTTTCTCCCAACAATTCAAAATAAACGAGAGACTGCCAATATAGTCTACTCAGGAGGCAGACTCCAATCACAACTTACAGACTTCAGTCAAGCTATATACTATCAGGAAAAGAAAATAAGGTCTAACTCACACTCTAAAACACCATTAAGAAAACACTAATGTTGTGACACAAACTAAAGAAAGTTATAAAAGGAATACATAACAGCAAATATTATACAAGATTTTTTTTCCTAGGGTTTAGGCACACCAGGATACCTACTTAAATTCTTTTTTAATGTGGCCTGCTAGAGAATCAGAGTGCATATGGCAAGGTTGTGTCCCACTAGGTGCCTCCTTGATGGTGCTTTTTAACTTGGCCCTCATATGTCCTAACTACAGGCTTTGTGTTTCCAAATTCACTTTTCTACAAACATCATAGAGCACAGAAAATGTAAGGAAGTATTGAGTGAGTATTCAAGGTAAGATTTGAACCTAACTTTGAAGTTTTAAGGGAATGAAAGGGACTGGTGGAAGTGTCATATAAAAGCTTATTGGAAACTTGATTGAACTGGAAAATAACAGTCATTTCAGAAAACTGTGTAAAACAGGCTTCTTAAGAAATCCTGCAGTAAGATAAAACTTGTCTAGTCACACAATGTCTCACCTCTCACTGAGCAACAAAAGCAGAAATGACAACCCCATGAAATTGTATTATGTGGAGTAGCTTGAACTCTGTTTAGAAATTCATTTTTATGCTTTTACCAAAGCGTTTCATCTCCCAAACAATATATGCATTTTAAACTTTATTTTTTGCCACTATGCTTGGTTTTGCTGGAGTAAAGTTAATTTTCTTCACAGTAGCTGGTTTGGGCTGTGTTTTGGATTTGTGCTGGAGACATTGTGGATAACACAGGGGTGGTTCATTATCCCTGAGAAGTGGTACAGTTAAATTAATAACACTCAAGACTTTGATTATCAATTAACAATAATGGCAATCCCATTTTTCAGAATAGTATGTCTCTTTCCTCATTTAAATCACACCTCCGTGGGGCATTTTGTACATCTCTTTTTTTCTCTAGTCAAGTGTTTCCTCCTGTGCTCAACACCGAATATGTAAAAAATTCTTTACAGAACTGGGACCAGAATCAATATTCATGTGAACAAAACCATCCAGGTGACTCTGTACTCCTTTTCATATATAAAAAAAAATAAAAAATAAAAATAAGTTCAGTCAGAGAAACTGATATGTGAACGACTTGGGGGGGGAAGGGCAATGCTTTTTGAGTGAATTTGAATGTCCCATTGTAATTGTGACTTTTTCACTTTTTATCTGACTATAGAAAAAAAAATTAAAAAAACTAATTATTTCAATAGGAACTCCAAATGGCCTTTCTGCCCTTTTCTACAACTGCAATTTAACTGTATAAAGTCACAAATCTGAGCCTCCAAGGGAACATGCACTTTCTAGCTCCTGCGTTTTACTTTCTAGAGAGAAAGTAATCTGTGATGGTATTGTGCTAATCCTTGGAGATGTCATGTTGGATATTTTGCCCATCCAGATACACAAAATAATATTTTTTGATGGTTACTATAAATGCTTTTTTCTAGACTCCAGTAGGTAGCTCACCATGTGATCCTTAACTTCTCCACACAGGACTCACAGGGAAGTTTACAGGAGCATGTTTCTGTAGAAATGTCTCATAGAAATGGTTTTTTTACAACTGCTAAAATGCCTAAAGCAAATCACACTGTGTATTGCAAGGAAGCTCAGGGGCAGATATTAGAATAGGTTTATTTTAACAAATGAAATACATACATCCCCTATGTCCTTTCACTTAGATCTCAGTGATACTTCTATGCCTTCTTTGGTTGCTTTTTTAATCGTTCACAGTCTGTGAGGAAAATAAAAATATTCCTCTATAATCTGGTACATGAAAAGGCATCTCTCTCATGCTTCTTGCACCCTAAATGTTACATCATTGCTTTGCACTGAGTTAATAGCAAGCCTTTTAAAGAATAGTACAATGTTAGTTTTCATTCAGCTGTCACTGAAGTTAGCAAGAAACCCACCTATCAAAAATTAAGGCTTAGTTCACGTCTGCATCATTCTGAGTGTCTCTGGTATAACTAGACTGAAATCAGTAGTTCTCTACTGACATTACACTGGCATAGAAATAAAGCTTTTCCTCCCAAACTAGAAAGAAGCAACACAATGCATGTGATAAAGCTGGGGTATTTTACAAGCTAAGGGTAAACGTTTGAGTTCCTTCCACAAGCCACTCCAAGCAATCTCAGGGAAGCTGCTATCCAGTCCCTCAGCCTGAAGCACGTGATACCTGAGTGACCACATCACTGCACAGCACATTGTGGAGAGACTGACACATGGACACCTTCAAACCTGGGCTGGTTGCTTCAGCCTTGCCGTGCTTTTTTGATCTTTTTATCAAATAATTTATTCAGTCACTATCTGTGCTGAGGGGAAAAAATAAAAAAAATGTTGACAAGTCTTGCTATATGCCCACACAAAACAGATGGGGACATTTGTCCCCAGTTTGATTTCAAAAAATGGTAGGATGACGTGGCTCTGTGGCATGGCCCAGGCTTTGATGAGAACTTGATCATACCAACAGGCAGAAAACAGCAATACCTTCATGTCTAAAACCAGTAGCACGTTAGAATACAGACTAGGACACCCAGCTTATCATCTGATCCTCTTTCCAAGTCCTTTAGCATAGTAACAAAATAACTGGTACCAGCAACAGGCAAAACATATTTTTAATCTAAAATTTACAGATCCAACTCTTGCTAAAACACACATGAACCTTGGAATCTGTTTCTTCTCTTGAAGAAAAGTTTATTGTAGCAATATCCAAAGTTAAAAGGAAGCCATTAAAAATTAACAAACTCATTTCTTTAAAAATAATGCATATATATGTTTAATAGTCTATGAATAATAGCCCCTAGTGTACACATGACTGAACATTTAATCTAGAGAGCCTATGTTTCCTCCTGTCCAAATACACTCAGGTCTTGTTATTGATGGGGTAGGAAACAAGATTAATGGGCTCATGGCTATGAGTTATTTTTAGGCTGTTTTTCTCATTGTGTTGTACTTTTTGTTTGTGTAGCATAAACCAAAATGAGACTTCATAAGAAATACACTTGGTTACTATATTTATCTCTCTATTAAATCAATTTCAGTAAGAAAGATAACGTACATCAATAATAATTTACTTCTAAAGACCCTCAAGTTGCATTTTTTTGCTGAGATATTCAAAATGATGTAGAGGAATTACTCGCACCCTCATTAATTTTAATACAGGATACGTGCCTAAATCATGTATCTACATCCCAAGATTGCTTTGTAATCTCAACCCATTTTTCCTAATGACATGATTTTGCTTAATTATGTAAAGATGCAACATGATTTGGCTATTTAATACCCTCTTAATTTATATTACTGCAGAAGATCAAAGAAAATACAATACTACCTTATCGTGTATGACATGGAACAATACAGCATGAAGACTCTTTGCCAGTGCTTTGTCACAGTGCAGGCAAAAAAGCCTTGATTATTTCTATCTAAAGGTCGTTACTTTGAGAGACCAGCAGTGTCACCGTTCAAAACATCAGAGATTATTTAGTTTTCAGAGTTCTCATTGAATAATTTACTTAGAAATCAGACACTATGTAAAACAGAAAGACAATATTTGACAGGTCCTACATTCCTTTTAATATTTAATGTTTCTGTGGGTAGATTAGCAAGGAAACCTAACTGATTTAGCAACATCAGAATTTGAAACATGTATGTCTAAGGTTCTGTCACTGGTCACTGTAAACAGTAAAGTAATTCAGTAGGTCAGACCCAACTACAGTCAACCTACTCACCCACAAAGTATCAAAATGGAATATAAAAGCACTAGGGAAAATACCTGATATCCATATAATTTTGAAATGTTAGAATAAATTATTACTATAATTTCATTACTCTTTTGAAAAAAAAAATGCGGTTGAGCCTTTTTGTTTTAATTTAAAAAAAAAAAATTGTGGGTAGAACTTGGCAGGCTTTTACACTAAGAGAGCATTTCATGTCTGAGCAACTACAGTGGGGAATTCACATCTGAAACAGCTCAGCAAATTGTCACCACACTGATTATGATGAGGCACTAGGGGTAATCCAGGACTGACCAGAGAGGGAACAAAGGATCCTTTCCAGTTAAAGCACCATGAACAAGCCATAACAGAGACTCAGAGAAAGGCAGGGGTTGGAAGGGACCTTAAAGATCACCTAATTCCAACCTCTCATTCCATGCTGATATCTTCACTGAGACAGAGATTCTGGTCACTATAGATTGTCCTGCTCATAGTAAATTATGGATATTGCCTATACTATGTATGCATGTGTCCAAATGAAGAGTAGCGTGGGAGACAGAAATGAACCTATGGCTTAACAATAGAGTTGGGGAAATGGTTGTTATTAAATACTCATCAGGAAATTCAAAGGCAAATCTAAGCAAGTTTAGGGCAAGAGGTCTTTTTTTACTTTGTAATGTTCCTACTATAAAATTATACCATGCCCGTGTTTTAAAGGTTGCCTTGGGTCATGGTATTCACATATATTCATAAACTCACAGGAAAAATCTAGAAGACAAGTTGAAATAGAAGTGAGACACCGAAATGTTAACTTCGTGTAAGATTAAGAAAATAACTGGAAGAGTTTTAAGCACATGATACTTTGTACTTGAAGGATTGCACCCAAAGTACTCTTGAGAAAGAGTTATAAGAGAAGTTATGACCAGAACTGTGACATCCCTCATTTTAATTTTGTTAGGAAGTAATGGAAATACAGAGGATGACAACTCTGGCACTTTGGGGTATGACTATCAAGCTCACTGGCTTTGCCTGGACATTTTGGATGAGGTCCAGGCAAAACTAGTGAGCAATCAAACTTCACCAAGGACATCATGAGACAGTTAAAACCCCTAGATTCATTGTAGTCCCAGTGAGTCACTGGCTGTAATTACATTTTCACAAATTTCAGTTGAAGATGAAAGGGGATTGTGACTATGTTGAAGTCAATGGACCTAGAAACACTTCCAAGACATTAAATCCAGGTCTGTGCCCTTGAACATCCTGACTCCATTACAGAGAAAGATTTTTTGCATGCAATAGCCATCATGCTGACTTCCACTGAAAAGAAACCCAGCCTAGAGACCAGTATCTTCTAGCCAAGCCATTGATCTGTCACAAACCACCGGGGGGTGTACTGTCCAAGTCAGCCAAAGGCAACGCATCTGTCAGCCCAAATTCCCCTTTCCAAGGAGAACAGAGCATAATAATCTAAACAGATCAATATCGAATCAATACACAATATTGAACTATTGTGTATGGCTGTGATTTCCTCTTGGCACTTCATTTTGTTTCATTTAAAGTGACTTCATGAGAAAATAGCTTACAAAATTGCATGGAAAGTTTCTGCAGGGTAAAACCTAAGGCAGTTCATGCCACATGAAGGTAATGTTTTGGAAACTTCCTTTTCAAAGGAAGTTTCCATTTCTCAGGGCAATTGGGTCCTGAATAAGGTAAACACGTCTTTGTGAGGTAGAGGTTATGTAAACCCCCTTCACATTTCTAAAGAAATGGTGATAGGAAATATTTTGTCCAAATAAGAGTGAAGAATTTCCTTATTAGGTTTGAATCTTATTCCCCTTGAAGCTTCCTACATCACGCTGCCAGTGTGCAGGACTTCAAGTGAATTTATCTGTAGATTAGGGATGTTTTCATACTCCTCAGACCATTTTTAAACTATAAACTGCTGTCTGCAAGAATAAAGTTATAAACCCTGCCTCTTCAGTTCAATACTGTCACCCAAACATGCTCCCTTTACATACAGCATTCCTCAAAGCCTTCCTCGTGTTTGGTATTCTTGCTGTGTTCAAGAAAGTAAAGATACCACCTCAAAATGGAATGAACAGGCTGTATTTACTCATAGGAGCATCGCTGTGCTCCCTGTACCTTGTCTACCAAGCTCATTCTCAGAATGTGAGTATGAGTGATCTGGCTAAGTACATATTTAAGAAAAAGCTAGAAGAATACTCTAAAAAAGGATTTATCCCAGCCAGTGGGGAATGCAAATGTTTCCAAGCTCCAGAGCCAGCAAAGCTGCTGAAATATGAGATAACATTCAGCAGAGGATCCCTACATCAGGATCTCATTCTGAATGTGACTTTCATTATTGCTTGTTTTTCACAAAAGAAATGGGCACAAGGTCAGTGGCATAACAATGCCACAAAAAGAAAGTAGGTCTTGGCTCAAATGCTAGACTGGATATTAAAAGCAGAGGCAATTCTAAAATTATCCAAAAATGACTGCATATGATGGCAGAGACTACGGAATACAAAGAAAAACAACCATTTTTAAATTCACTCTTGTGCTTGAAGAATGAAAAACTAAAAGCCCCAAAGCAGCAGCTTCTGCATTAAATTCTCTGTCAAAAGCAAGCAAACAGACTTGAAATTCTTGACTATGGCGTAAATATTTGCAGGGTCTACACTGCAAATTGTACCATCACCTACTTGAACAGATTGCTACAGACACCGTTAATCGTATCACTGATAGACTGGGTTCCATGCTCTGCCCGCAGGACAATTAAGAGTAATTTGGGAGAAAAAAAACCCAAACATCTCAGATGTTTTATCTGAGTAGAGACTGTTACTTTCCTGCTAGCTAAGAATACTGTGTGTGTATGTGTTTGTCTCTTGACTAAGAATGCACTGGGCACCCTTGTAGCATCCCAGATCCATGATATCCTATTAGATCCTTCCACTGTGAAGGAAAGAGTATCAGGCTTACATTTTCCATTGTGTTGAGGGATGCATGTGGGACTAGCTCAGCATATCTGAATTCCTTTGCAGCTAAAGCTAGTGGTGAAACATCAAAAATTCTGCCCTATCATATCCCTGGCAAGGCAAAAATGAGGTTGTATTAATACCTATTCTTTTAGGTTCTAAGCAAAAAAGTACAGTGTGTCTCTGTATTATCTGACATACTAACCATTATACAAGATTTATTCATTTTAGTGCTATGTTTTCCCACCCTTACTCCGTGCTCCTTTCTTTACATCCTGTAACATATTCAGAGTAGATACTATTTCTTTTTTGTACGTTAACAAAGCACTTTGCACAAGAAAGCCTTATTTATTATTTGGCTCTGCAGTTCTAGAATAATGCAAAACAAAACAAAAAAAAATAACAAAACTGAATAATAATAGTAATGAAAATAACAATAAAATATTGCCAGCAGAAAAGTAGACACTGAAGGAAAACAAAGCATGCATCCTTTCCTAGACAAATACAAAATTAATGTGCAAATACATTCATAAATTAAAACATTGAGTTCTGATTGCTGTTATTTCTGGAGCAGCATTATTCATTTTTTGTGTTGTACTGAGTTATATTGCAGTCTTACGTGAATTCCACATAAAAACCTTCATTTAACTTGCAAGTTGCATGAGTTTTAGCACAAGTAATCATTTGAACTGCTGCACTTGTTATGTAACACAGATTTTTTTCTCCTTCTTCTAGAAGTTTTGATAATTTGAATATAAATACTGGAAAAATGAAATATAGTTCCATCATGCTTAGTAAATAGTGAGTAGAAAAAAAGAATAGTTTGTTAATCCATCCTTGACTGAAAAAACATTTACAAATGCTTAAGAATAACAATTAGTATTAAGAGAACTCAGGAATTCAGTAACTGATTTCCATAGCCTAAAAGGGATAAATTCACCAGCATACATTTTGAGACCCACAGTTTTGTTGGGTCTGCCAGATCTGTGACAGCTTCACCTGCCGAAGCTCTGCTTTGTGAATAAGATCCAAAGCTACCCTTTCTACTCTTGAGCTAACCATCATTTTTGCAAACTTAAATTGCAGCCTGTTTTACTTATGGAAGGCTCTTACTTCACATGGATAGAAGTGGAAATTGTAAAGCCATCAAGCACAGTGCCCTTTCCCAACATCCCAACGCAATGCTATTTCAGAAACACCTGGGCTAAACACCTGACCCACTGTGACAATGCACGGTATTCAGCAGCCTTTAAAATTTTCCATTTGTTACCCACAGGGAAGAAGGAAGGAGGTGAAGTGGCTGCATACTAGACTGTAGGATTTAAAAACAAAACAAAAAAAAAAAAAGCCACACTGAGACAATGTATTTTAACTCCTTGAAAGACCTTTTGATCATCTGCCAGAAAGGCACCCTGGGGCTTCTTCACCTATTGATCATAGCAGCTTTTTTTTCAAATTGATATTTAATCGCCTCCTAAAGGGACCAGAAGGAGTTCTAAATATACCTGCATGTGAAGAACTAGGACCCACGGTTTTCATTACTTTCACAAAGAAAACTAAGGTCAACATTAAGGTTTGCTCATTTAACAAAATCTGAGCCACCCCATCCCATACAGGGAGAGAGAGCACAGAAGTGGAAGCCAAAAGATGAGTCACTACCAAGAGGGACACTACAATGCTATTGAGCATGTGAAGTTGAACTTGTAAACTGCAAAAATAACTTGGCTTTAAACTACACTGGATTACACTGTCAACTTGGGGGAAATAGTTGCTTCAGAAAGAGGAAAAGAGACCAAAGAATTTCAGCTAACTGCCTGCACAGTGGGCTATAAAGTGACATGCAGAGTCTCAGCAAGAACATACTGGAATAAATGAAGAGTGAATCTTTTTCATGAATGAAAAGCTAAAGGCCCCCTCAGTGAACAGACAAGGAGAAAAATTGGGGGGAAACTGAAGAGGATCATAAGCTAACTCTTTTATCTGTAAGATTTAGGATAGAAAGGGAAACACTGAAGGAAAAAAAGATCAAACATAGGCTTCCAATTCCCAAGAAATGCTTGAGTTCTGCATGGAAATGTATTTACATAAATATTCAAGCTGGAAACATCCAGTACTCAGGCAAATATGCTCCTTCAGAACCTTCATGTTACAAAAAAATTGTACAACTCATGTTCCTGTCCAGGTGAAGTTGCAGCTCCCTATTCAGGAACCAGAAACAATCAGTCTTGGAGAGGGATCAGGAGTTTACAAACTCATGAGACTCAGAAGAGCTCTTTAGAAAGCAAAACAATGTGCCAAAATCAGAAACAGAAAATGCCAAGTTTTGACAGAAAAGGTGGTTACCCACCACAAGCTGTGTTACAGAGAGTGTTTATGACACTTCCAGCAGCAATATTTATGCAAGTGTTTATCAACATAAGTATTCCCAGCCCTTTCTCTTTCTACCATTTAGCAGGAAGCCACATATGATCTCTGACTGCAAAAGAGCTTAATGTTGAACCTTCAGCCGGAGAAGTCACTCACGCTGCTTATCCTGTCACAACACTCATTGCCTGGCACTGAGCAAACCACATCATGGGGACCACTGATGAGGAGGAAACAAGATCAAAAGGCTGAGGCCAATTAAGAGACAGCTGATTTAGTAGAGAATGAAAAAAATATTTTCTTTGTGAGCTTTAAGTCAAACAACATGCAACTAAGGATGCTGGAAGGAACAGCACTGCAGAACATAACCAAGAGCTGACTGATTTCAGAAGTGTGTGTTACAAGGGTGACAAAGCAAGGGAAAGTTTCACAGGTGGTGGGAAAGATAGGGAAGACAAATTTAGTTGGGCCGTTGATGGGAAAAAAGTTTGAAAATGACAGGGGATCAAACTACAATCTGTCATAAACAGATCTTATATAGTATTTTCCCAGTTGCCACGGGCAGGCATTCTCTCCTTGAGTTGGAAAAACGGCATTGGATGGAAAACAATGGGGTGGCTGACAATGACAGAGGAGAGAGGGATCATGGGAGAAATAATTATCAAAGAATATAGTTTTAACTAATACTGGAAACTGAATTTAAGCAGGGAACACAGATCTCCAGGATGGCAAAACTACAACACCAAAATGTAATAAAAAAATTGGAACATCAAGAAATGCCTTCATAGCGTGCAGCTTTTCCTCCAGAAACTTTTAAAGATAATTTGTCACTTTTTATAACTGTCAAGAAAACTTTGTTTTGTCTGCAAGATCTTCGAATTTTTTGCCAAAACTGTCACAGAAGCAGCCCTAGAAGTTTGATCCAAAGGTCACCAAAGTCAGTGTGAAGAGATCGCCTCTTTTTCACAGGGGTTTGGATGAAATAAAAATATGCCCTGTACATATTTTAATACAGAATAAATAAACTTGAGCATGAATTAAAAGAGGAAAAGACAAGGAAAAATTAAAAACACTGTGTACTTTGTCTCTGCCTTTAAAACAGCTATTTTCAGAGAAGGTAAACTCCCTTTCAGTGCAGTCTGTATAAGTACAGCAAGGATTACATTTTCTCAGTAATCCTATGTCTCTCCTTTATTAAATAGTCCTGCTTTGAGCTACTTCTGTGCTTCTCTTGGGATGGCCTAGAGCATATAATTGGATCCACTTCACATGGAGAAAAGAGCCTGTTAACCAGCAATTGCAATAGCAGATGCTTGTTCACTTGTGAAAATAAAGACAGAAAGTTTCCATCAGTCATTTAAAACTATAAACATACAGGCCGGGTTTGCTCTCAGCAGCTTTGCTGTGCATGCAGTTGATTCAGTTTTTTCCTTTCTAGACCCCGTACTCAGGCTTTCAAAAAATAATTCATTGCCCTTAAATAATGGTGTAACAGTT
Organism: Anabacerthia variegaticeps; assembly: GCA_035583185.1. Lineage (NCBI taxonomy): Eukaryota > Metazoa > Chordata > Aves > Passeriformes > Furnariidae > Anabacerthia > Anabacerthia variegaticeps. The sequence continues at coordinate 8,381,184 of JAWWEW010000169.1, forward strand.
GGCAGAATCACAAAGCTCTCCCTGGCAGTTGGCAGTGCTGCCTGAGCTGTATGTCACTGCACAATTGTACCTTGGTGTGGGGTGGGACAATGCATCACCCAAACAAGAGCCCCCGATGATGTACTCATGAAGATGGGACTGTCCAAAGAGAAGAGAGGGAGTCAAAATTCAGCCAGCTTTTATTTGACTATGCAAAGGGGGAGAGGACTTTCAAAAGAGAGAAGCCATTAAACACGACACATAACTTTTGGGAGGGATATAGGTCATCTGACCATAGAAGGGCAAAATCATGATCCTGCTGAAAGACTGCCACCCTCTGAAAAAACTGTTTCTTTCTTTGAATCACACATGGATATATGCAGCCCTCTGCTCTCAAATGGCCAAGATGCACTAGGTTAATAATGAATTTCAGGTAAAAATCTCTGGTAAAGGTTACTCATCTGCATAGGGACTTCCAAATGAGCACTACTGTTCTGCTAATTATAATTTTTCCTTCTTTTTCCCCAGCTTCTCTGCCTTCATTAACCCACAAGGCTTCTTTACACCCTAGATAAGTATAAATTGAAATTAAAGAGGTTTATAGGATAGATAGTACATTGTAATCTCCTACCAAAAGCAACTCTTACCTCAGCATCACATGTACCACAGCACTGCAGGGTCCAGAACCAACATCCAGGAGTTCAGATGCCTCACCTGTGTAGCATGGTCATGATTTACACCTTTGCTGACCAGACAGTTAACAAAGGCTGCAAGGTAGCTACACTCATACCTGCAAATTCCTGAGGTTTGCAGGCTTAAAATAACAGCTACCATGGTCCAGCTCTTAAATGACAAGAGATTTGGCTTACTGTATTTGGGAAATAGACCTGAAAGCATACAAACTATCTTAAAACTTAAAGGGGTGGCTTTATTTTTAGAAACTATTTTTTTCCTAATTCCATATGTTGCATAAAGGATTGAGGTTTCATAACCAGAGCTTTTCCTGTTGCCTAACAGAATAACATTGGCTACTGTGTCTTTTGGGCTTTAGGCATGTGGGGAAAACAAACGGGATTTGGAAAATAGAGAGTGATATTTTCTTGAAATAGCTTTTTTATCTGGCATTATGCAAAGCTGGTGCAAGACTGCAGGCAACCTAAACGCTCACCAAGGGACAGCAGATAATCAAAGTAAGTGCATCTTAAAATACAAATCTGTGAACTATTTTAGGGATCACAAATACCCCAGGCCTCTCAAACACAAGTAATTCTGTAAAATTTGGATAAGGGGATTCTACTGTTACACATCTCCAGACTGGGAGGAGAAGATGCAACACCATGGCTTGAAATAAATGGCTATTGGCTTCCACTGATAACTGACAAGTCATATCCTTTAGGGTCACATGCACAGAAATCTCCCACTATATGTGGCTTTATCATTGCAGGCTCCAAAGGCAATTAATATGTCTGGAATGGGTGAATATTGTTTCGTCCCACTAATCAAGCAGGAGACTATAGCCCACAGCAACATAAGGTAAATCTCAGTCTTGTTTTAGTGTCTGGTAAAATTTCAGTTCTATTAAAGCTGGCAGGTTAAGGCTGGAGGCTTAAACTCTTCAAAGCTACCTGCTTGTCTTTCAATTACCTAAATGTTAACAAGAGACCATGAAAAACCCAGACAACCCCTGAGGCATCCAAATGTCTCTGGGTATGCAGGTTTGTGCCTAATAGCCCCAAACTGACCTTGTTAGGAATGCACAGTACGGTTGCCTCCAGTTTTGTGGATCCAGTTCTGACCATCTGCAACTGCTGGGGTGTTGTAATGCTGTGCCAAGTGCCTTTGTGGATGTCACCGTTTACATCCTGCAGCAGAAGTTCTGGTCTGAGTCAACTCCTATTAAAAATAAAGAGGAATTTTAGGCTGGTGTCAACTGGCCTTGCATCAGGGCATTAGAGGGAAACCTCAGTCTCACTCCCTTGTAATGACCTACATTGGAACAGTTCTCAGTGGGATAATTCAATTAATTCAGACAGTTATCAGCTGGACCCTTCTCCTTACCCTTTTTAGCACTAGCTGTTTTATTGCCATTTTTCTTATCTTACTAAACAGAATCAAAAATTCCTACAAAGTATTTCTTAGATGAGGCTAAGCTAGTTAACTTGAATGAAATTACTTTGGGTAATGGCAGCTTGAGGAATTCCTCTTTTTAATACTAATTATTTTTATCCTTAAAGAACAAGAAACACAGCACAGGAACATGTGAAGAGTGTATTTTTATCTTTTAATAAGCAGCAATTTAGAAAAGCCAAAGAAATTTAATTTGCTGGGTAAGGAAGCATGAGAGCAAATAGGCAAAACCTGTTACTAATTTCAAGAGAGATTTCTTCTTCCTCAGCAAAATGCATTGCAGTAGGTACTGTTTTGAGGTTGCTTTTCCATTACATTCCACTCTGGGATCTCAAGTCACATAACAACCTGCACGGGCTGTCCCAGTACCACCCCTGAGCTCAGGAACCCTGCACCCAAGGCATAGAGAAGTCACAAAGGCACTAACAGAAAGGACTGAGACCCACATATGTAGCTACAAATTAAAAAAAAATTCTTCTAATAGATTATATTGTTAGCTCTGGATTTCAGATTCCCTATTATGCCCAATGCCAGGATTGTTCTGATTACAGGCAAAATAGTGCAATAACTAGGAAGGCAAGCTTGCATGCAGCTCCAGGTTTGTTCCCTTGGACTCATAGTCCTTACCCTGAGACATGCCTTGAGAATGTTTCACAATTCATCTCCAAAATGGATCATATAACTGCCAGCAACATTTGAATTAGAGATGCCCATTGCATTTTAAGGGGTTGAAGAATGCAATTTGAAGGACTTCTTTTACTGCTATGATCTAGAATACCTGCATAAGAAAAAAGAAGGGATCAATCACTTCCCTCTCACCCATTTTGTTGGATCTTGTTTCATGATAAAATTAATGTTTAAATAAGAGTGTAAAGACAGATGCAGATACATCCTGCAGATGGCCATCAGTCACTAGCAGAAGGTGACAAGACTCCAGGAACTGCCATGGGGTATCTGGCTCGTCTTGTAGTGAGAAAACATCCCCATATAAAGGGTCACTTAATAGCATTTCTTAACTTATCTTGTTTACTACTTATTAACCTACTTTTGCCCATTGAAGATGTGAGATTTCAACTTATGGCCGACTAGCTTTCAGAGAGAATTGTCTTGCTACCTGCTTCTTTTCCTCACTGCAAATTTAACAAAAGAGGCTCAACAACATGATCTCAACACAACATAAAAAAATTACTTCAGAGCTTATAAAGCAGTTGCTCAAGTTTTTAAACCAGTTCAAGCTGACCATAAATTAGTTTAGGTAGGTGGGATTAGCCATACTCTGATCAAATGCTTCTGCTTTGGACCAAGACTCCAAAGATGTCAGCATGGTGCATCCAAAGGTGTGCAACACAGGCTCCAGATCATCACGTGCACTCTGAAACTGCAATGACTGTACAAACTGTGCACATACCATATCTATCTGTGCATTTATGACCAGACTGGCTCTGTACCAGGTGTCAAAGCAATAGGAAAAACTTTAATACAGTAAACTTACAAATTTTTTATGTGTTTCAAAGAGATACTGTCCATTGTCATCATCATAAGTGTTGATTTAAAATTTTCCTTCCACCTAAAAGTATTAAAACTTGTATCTAATATGAAACCATTTTCACTCAAAAATCAAACCAACTGCAGATTCAGCAGTGCCTGGAATTAGTCTCTGGTCCAGCTGGAATGTGTTTGACATGGCAGCAAGCTTCCTAGCAGCTTAGGTCAGAGTTCTTGTGACCATGCACAGCAATGAAGCATAAACATCTGAGAAAAACTGTTGTCCAAAATGTAAATTCCTGATAGGTTTTTACAGCTGCTGGAACAAAGACTATTTGGAGCACCTTCTCAGATCAAGATCCATAATTCCATCTAAATGATGCGTTTCTGGATGTTTCCCTCGCCTCCAGATTTTCTAAGCCATGTTCAGCTTTAACTCTTCATTTTCTAGCTTTTCTAAGTGCTGTTCATTTTCTTGTTATTTCTGTGTCACTACTTTTCTGGCTTAGCAGTCACTTTGTTACTCAAGGCAAAGCAAAACCATTTGAAAACCAGGGAAGATTGATAAATCTTGGAAAGAAGAACTGCTGGAATACACGATATCAGTTTCCTGCCAAAGAAAAGGAGCCAGACAACAAATAAGTATACTCTGGCATACCATGCAAATTGGGCTTCTCTCAACTGACATGCAAGAAGAAATTCCTGGCTTTAGCCTTTACAACATCCTCTGAATAGTCATTGAGGAAGTAAGTATACAAAAAGTATGACATCACGTAAAGGTGTTGAGCTCTATCTACAGGTCAAAATACTGGAGTGATAAACCTTATGGTTACTGAATAAAATAGGAGACCAGTTGACTGGTTAGCTGATACTTTTTACAGCTTCCATAAGAAGTTCTATGCACCAGAGAAAGAGGGAAAAATCTGTTCTGCTGAAGAGTTGGGTCCCTGCAGAAGTGGAAGATTTAAAGTAGTAATGTTATTGTAAAGTTAAAATTGTGGATTCTGGTTTTAATAGTTGCCTTTCGTTTTAACAGTGTGGCTAGAACTGACAAAGATTATGGTCCTTACATCTTCCAAGGCATTAGGAGTTAATAATGTGGATGAGCACCACTATGGACTATGTATTGTATTTTAAGCTGAATTTTAAAGTGGCTATTAAGAGGGGATTTGTTTTCTCTTATTACTCTTTCTTTATACAGGATCTTTTACTTGTAAAGAAAGTGAGAAAGTAAGGAATTGCTCAGAAATTGTCTATGCCATGCTGGGTTTTGAAGCAGAATTCTCAAGATGAACTCTAATACTGAGAATGAGTCCAAAGAACTCTCTTCCCTTTGCTCAGTCTCTCCCACACAAGAGTTACAGAAATCAAGCCTCTGATACAGCAGCCTGCATGCTGAGAGACTGTCTTTGAAAAGCTGTGACAGACAGGAACTGATGTGTGAGATGAGGAAAACAACAGTGAAGAAAATAAGCCACTTTAGATGACTCCTGAATGCTGAAAAATATTTCACAGAGGTGATTCAGTCAGTATCAGATCTGGGAATGATTCCTTAAAACCCTAAAGGTAAATTGCTCCAGTTACCCAGAAAGCATAAATGCTGTGAAGATGGTATTTACCTGATCTGCTCCCTGAGTGAAACTACCTTTATGTGCTTCCTTTAACCACACAGACAAAACTCAGCCTATTTCAACTATTTTTTCTCACCAGATGGTAGTTTTAACTGTCAACATAGAAAACAGAGTTGAGTTCTCTGTATTCTTGTGGTATTTATCCCAGTAAGAACACATTCGCTTTTCCCATCATGTCTACTAATGAGTAAGCATTCTACTAAAACCCATAGTTTAATTGCCAAGCCCTTTTGAAAAATGTTTTCTTCAATGATGCACTAAACAAGGCATTAGTATCCTCTAGTTCCTGCATCTGTAGTTCATGTCTGGAATTTGGGTGGGCTATTGTCTGAATAATGACTGTAACACAGTAATGACTGCTGGGTGAAAACTTCTGTCATCTGCTAGAAAGGAGTCAAGACGTACTACATCCATTCATCTCCCAAGTCAAGAATAGAAAATTTGGGATTCAATAGGTAAAACAAACACCCAGATACAGAGAATCCAAGAGGAAAAGGTCCCTTGAAAAAATTATGAGCTGCTCTTTGAATATTTGGAGCACAGGCTAATTTAGCTGACCACAAATGGACAGTCAAAAAATATGATTAGAAAGAAAAACAAACTGTTCTATAGCACGAAAGCAATTCTTGTCTTTGTGTTCCCGAGTCCAACATTGCCATCAAAAATCCTAAGCATTCTCTTTTAAAAGCTTTTCATGCTTAATGAAAATAAGGGCATATGAATAAGTAACAGTATTGCACAAGGATAGAGAGATTATGTATCCTATTGGTCATTTACAATAGAGGAAATATGGAGAGATGGTTTTTGGTTTGGGGAATAGCATAATACACAACCCTCACATAGCCTCATTTATAATCCCTCCTTGATTAGTTACTATCCTTTATTTAGTAGTGGTACTTTTACTATTCATACTCTTAACTACAGCTACTTTAATTTAGTGGTTACCCATGTTTAGAAGCCTCACTTTTAGCATAAGTTTCAGATTAAAGTAATTACATTTAATAGAAGCTGCCCACTTTGGAAGCTGCCCTTGATTTAGAGCTTCAAGGAGAAGCACTTAAATATAATAGAAGCCATGGCCTGCAAACGAAGTCTAGAACAAAGATTAGTTCATACACCAGTCTAACACAATTTATAAGTGGAATGTGCCAATGAGACAGACTAGTTCCTGGAAAAGACTACACTTCATATTGACAGAAAGCTTCATTCAGTGTTGAACAAAAGGACCACCATTCCAGGGTGCTGTCCTAGCAATCTGTTTTTCTTTAGGTACATAAACAGTCACTGTAATCATCCTTCCATAAAGCCTTATGCTGGTTTTTAAAATCCCTATCAACTTATTTGCTGGATGGGTCTGTCTCTGACACAGATTTCCAGTACAGATAGAAGGTGTGAGGTGGGACAGTATTCTAGAAATCACTTGAAACACCTCTGTCAATAATAGACTCCCAAAACAAGCTATGAGGGTCACTCTCACCAACCAAAAACCCCAAGGTCACCAGAGTCACTGTTTTCTGATTATAATGGATTAATTGTACTTCACCAAAAAAGTGATGCCATGGTAAGTTCTAAAGACCTGACCAACGAGGCAGCAACCAGTTATGGTCAGCCTCAAACAACTCTGTTGACAGACACAGCTTGTCCACGCAAACCAACAGTTTCCTCGTATCTTGAGGTCTATTTTGGTAACAACCACCAGCCCAAAGCTGAGATCCTCCACACGTTGCATGCCAAAATAGGCCATACAGCTACTCAGCTTTGACTCCAGTGAAGACAGAAGCTGGTTGTCCTGCCATCTGAGAAGTCAATTGCAAGGGCCAACAGACTAGACTCCATGTACCTGTTCCTCTGATCAGAAGTGTAGATTCAGGACCATTTTCCTACTGCTGTTGCCGAGCAGGGCAACAGTTTTCTAGTCTCGTTTCAACCTTCCCAGTGCTTCCCCAAGGTATACAGATTAGGACAAAGAATTATAACATAATTTTAACAAGAATAAATAAATTAGATATAGTAATATGCAATTACATCATAATGGAAGCATATTAAATTATAATGTAAGCATATTATAATGCTACATGCTGTTCTTATTATGATTACAGCAAGCTATACATGCCAGACATGGCAATGAATGTTTACTTTGCACATGAATAAAGCTGTGATACATTCAGCTGTTTGATTGATGCTGAAATTCTTCCTGTCCTCCTCCTATTAAAAAGGAAAATTAAACCATCCAGACTGAGTTGATCTATAACTATAAGTAATTTAAGTGCTACATGAAAAGATTTACAATTAAATATTGTAAACATTTAATTCAGCTTTTCAACTGACCTCAGCGTGGCCACAGTTCTACACAGGCAGTTCAGGCACTATATCAACTAAACAAGGAAGACTTGAAGAGGGAGCTGAGCCTGTTCTTTGGAGAATACAGTAGGTACAAAGTATTTTTGCTTGTAATCCAGTGTTACCCACTTGGCAGCCAACAGAGCCAATCCCATCCCTGGTACTTCTGTGGTTAGCCCCCATCTTTTCAAGATAAAGGCTGTGCTTGAGGCTGCCTAAGGACATCTAAATTGCTAGCTTCTTGAGCTCTATTAAAAAAAGATAAATAACTGTTTTCTCCTCAAACCTACAAGGTTTCATGTTGCTGAATTTTAGAAATCACAATAGACTGTGCTAGAAATACAGTGTCAGTGGCTGACAGAGATGGGTAATGTACAGGAGCACTGGTCCCTCTTCCATTACATTGCTCTTGTCCTGTGATCAGTGAAATTATGAATGCGTTTTGCAACAATGAACTAAAAATACATGATCTTTCAAAGTGAGTCTTTGAATGCCCTTAATTTAGTTAGCAGTTTTACAAGTTTTACTTCCAGTGAAATTACAGAAATGAAACTTTGTCTTAGACTGACCTCAGTGAATTCCAGTCAAAAAATCCTCAAAACATCTTAAAATATCTGACTGAAACTGTGAGTAGAAATAGCTTTCAGCATCAAGAAAGAGACAACTGTCAGTGAAGTGACTACATTTTACAGCCGTTCTTACTGATGAATTCTCGAAGTATTAAAAACATTGATTTAGAGGAGGCAGCAGTGGACAGAAATCTATTGGAAAGCAGGAAATATGCCATGACTACGAAAATCAATGCAGTTGGCAAACGGGGGAACAGAAAAATGTGAAAAAATGTAATCATCTTTAAAGTGATAATGAAGGAAAATGTGTTTAAGTTTACCACAAAATCCCTGTATACATTGCTAGAGCCAGAATTTTACCTGACTGTGCAGACTCAAACACACATATACTTGCATTTTTAGAGGATTTTAGTCCTGTTCCTGTCCAAAGAACAGGTAGCCCATGAAAAAAGCTCTTTCTGGTGATGGTGCTGAGAAAAAATGCTCCATCACCACAACATTTTGCAAAAAAACAAAATTGTGAAATATGTCCTAACAAGAAGTAGCTTGAATTTCAATATAACTCACATCTTTCAGATATACACTTCCTTTTTATTTACAAAACAATAAGTGTTTTATGCCATAAAGTGACCATAAAATACCTCATAAAAATAAAGAGGATCTGAAGCTATAAGATTCAGAGCCTAATCACAGCCATCAGCAATATATAACAGTATAAGTGTTAGAGAAGAGGATTAGAGTTTCCTGTAAAAATAGAAGTTATCCACAGGTTTCAAAAGTGTGCATACACTATTATATTAAAAACACCAAAAACTGGAACTTACATTGGGAATTGTGTTGTTAGATAACAGTCTGGATTGTCCCATAGCTCAACCATAAAACTGTTTATAAGTTTACCAACCCTCTTGTGTTTGAAGGTGCCAAATTCAAATATAACCCATTCAACCCACCTTTGATAATTACTGGGTAGGGATTTAGTAGGACATTTCTCATTATGGCAGCCCCAGATTTCAGTATGCTATATCCCTGTTGACTAGATGGCATTTTTTCCACCCTCCTTTATCTCCCACTAGTATTTCTTCCACCTTACAGATTTCAAATCATATAAGCTGTATTTATTAGGCATCCTCACTACATTAAACCATTGTTCTCCGTGAAAAGTGCTGTTAACTATTATCGATCTGCAACCGAGGGTCCCGACCTGGAGCCCAGCCACCCATGGGGGCCCAGCAGAGGGGACATAAAGCTGTGCCCGAGGTGCCTGTGTGCAGCCCTGTCCATCTCTGCTTCACCCAAGGTGCAAGCCTGGCTGCTGGTCCCGCTCCTCATCCTGCCTACCCCTTCTCTTCATCGTCCCTCATCCCTCCTGCCTCTCCTCTTGCTCATCCCTCATCCCTCCTGCCTCTCCTCTCCCTCAACCCTCATCCCTCCTGCCACTCGTCTTCCTCATCCCTCTCCTCTCCCTCACCTCCCCATCCTACCAGTCCCTGGTTCTATCCCCTCGAAGTCCTTCCCACTGGTGGTGCTAATTCTTTCTCTAGTTCCAGCCTGCCCCTTCTCCTGTTCCCTCAATAAAGTCAGTATCTGTTTGAGACCCAACATAAGGAGCTGCGTGCCTGAATCTCGCCTTCAGAGCAATCAATTTCAAAGAACCTGGTTACGATTTCCAGCCAGATTGTAACATGCTCATAGCAGAAACACTTTGCTGTGTTGCTGCCTGATCACCCCAGCCTCCCAGGAATCTCATCAATAAATCGGATAGGGTAGACAGGAATGAGGACACACTATGAGAAATAACTATCTACAGACAGAACAGGTGATGGTACAAATTGCCCTGCTTTTATCCCATCTATTCCCCAGTTGTAGGAACAAAGCACACCAACTTTGTGCCAAGGGAGGGAGAACACAAACATTTGCCATCAAAAATATGCTTCAATAAAAGGGAAAAGTTTGTGTATGCCGCAGAGAGCAACCAATGGCCGAGACAGGCAAGGGCTGAGAGCAGAGGTGGTGTCTGCGGCAGCACTGACACCAACACATGGGGGTTTCTGCACTGACAAACACTAGGTGTAGCTCCACCAGGGAGTATCTCACCTGGCTGCTGCTTAACCTGACACAGGTGGAGGAAGGGGACCCACAGAGCAGCTGGTACCACGCCCTGAGGAGAGGTGTGACGCAGCAAAAACATCAGGGATTAAACAAGCACTTTCCTCTTAAAATGATGTATACCTGAACTCATCCACAGCTAGGAACTGTGCAAATACCAAATAATGCTGGCGTAGGACAGCTAAGCAGGGACCATCTTCCCCTACTCCATGTTCAGTGAGAAAAAAAATCACATGTTGGCAATTCAGAGATTACACCATACTAAACCCATAGTACTGTATAATCCAGCTTAAATCTAAAAGGTCACTTGTTCTATGAAAATTTATCCCAGTTTAAAATCTTCACAGCTGATCCACATTTTCCAAAGGACTAATAGAACGACCTTTCCTTTCCCAGCTCCTGTCCTCATTCTGACACCCTCATGTGCAGCACACAAGTCATGTTTGTCTGCTGTTAGCAACTCAGTTCTGTTACTCAGTTCAGCCTGCTTCAATTTATGTCGAACCAACTCACAGTTACATCCACTCCACGTTTATTTTAAGCTATGTTCTCTTCCTCATTAAATATCTTTTCTAGCTTCAGTCAGATAGGGATATTTTATATCTATGACAGCATTTCATTATGGTTTTGAATATAGCTTTGTCCACCTTGCAAACTCCATCAGATTACTTGTACCCTTACCCTTTTTAATTTCTCCTGACATTTTCTTACTAAGTAACATTATCCTAAAGTGACAAAAAAAGGTTTGGTTTTTTTAGGCATATATCTTTCTGTATATTTGTACGTCCTCAAGTTTCTGCATCTTACTTGCACAATGCTAAGGGGATTTCCACTTGCCTCAGTACTACATCAATCAAAACTAGCAGAGCTGGCTCTGCCAGAGTCCTAATGAGAAGCAGAACACAATGGATGACACCCAGTCAGTGCAATGCTGTGTCCCATTATTGGAGTTGTCTTGTTCAGAGCTACCATGAGTATCTTTACACAGTGCATATTGCCCTGTGCAGGCATAGCATAAAAGACACTTTAATGTGAACGTGTGACACAGAGGATTAATGACAGAGGAGATTTAAGAGACAAAAGACACTAAAGAGCCAAAGGAAAAAAGAAAGACAATGCCAGAGAAGTCTTTTGAATTCACTGCTCTGTTATGGCAAACTTTCTTGTTAAAATCACAAGAAATGCAATAATAGTAGCATGGAATGACTGAGAATCTCTTGCTGCAAAAGCATAGGATGTTTTTCCAGTCCTGCAGAACCATCCATTCCCACCATCACCAATGTGAATTTGACACTGAATTTATAAGCTTATTTTCAGTTTGCTAAAGAAATAATAGTTTATGCAAAATGTACCTTTTCATTGCTTCAGGCTAATACTTTTATCCGTCTTCTAACATTGAATTAGGTTTTAAAATAAAATAACATTCAGGCTTTTGTGAAATTATTGATGGATTGAAATGTATGTGACACTGATGCCTGCATGTCTATGAATGGGATGATTATCCACGTCAGGAGAGATCTGCAGAGGTCTCAAGTGTTAAATTGCTATTCAGTCCAGACTGTTTCAGTACAAACTAAAAGATTTTAAATACCTTTTTTTTTTTTCCCCCAATCATAAACGAATTTGAATAAAAGTAGTTGCCTGTAAGATTATCTGCTTTCAGCTCTACCAAACGTCACAACCTCTCACTGTTTTGAGTGTTTGGAGATCAGGACTGCTTCTCTGTCACAGACTCCCTACCTGAGGGAGCATTTCTCACTTACAGACAGATCTAATTAGGTACTTAAAAGATAAGTGCTGCAATCTAGAATTTAGAGTCACCGAGGGCCCTACGAGGAAGGAAAGATCTCCAAAACTGTGACTGAACCCACAGCAGACACAATTGCTCCATCCTGCTCTGCTGCAGCAGCCTCGTGTCTGCAATACTCTCCTCCAAAGACAGAAGAGACCAGAATTAAAATTTTCTCATCCACCCTGGGGCTCTGAAGCCCTAATCTCTTCCTTAAACCAGCAGGCTATGCACTCTCAGTGGGTTTCACCCCTTTTACATGCTCCTCCTCCGGCCCTGAAATCTTGACTACTATTTTCTACATGGCACAACTTCTGTAAATAGCATTGAAGAAGCATGAAAGAATGAGAATAATGAGAAGAAATTAATGTTAAAAATTACCGAAAGGAAATTATATATTTGAATTATAACTCACGAAAAAGAATTATACAGAAAGATCCATATTTTCCAGGAGGGAACAAACACATGGTTTTTATTCCAAAGGCCATAAGTTCCCATCATGTTTATGCAGACAATATATTAAACGTATTTGCAGAGAAACAACCAGATGCTCTCATCCACCACTGCAGTTAGAGGCTAAAAAGCAGACGGTGGTAGAATTGCACATCCCTTACAAACGAGTCTTTCTAAATGATGCTCAATTCTTAAATGTTTGCTAACTTCCTGGTGCCCTGATTATCGCAGCAGTGATGACAATAACCTTGTCAAACATATGGAAAATTTGAAATTTTAGCATTTTCAATTATGGTTATTTCAGCCTGAAATCATTTACTCACTTCAGGAAAATCTTTCTAATTTTCAGACTTGTCAGTCCTATTGAAAGTCTCCCAACATCCGAAGGAAAAATCTTGTACTTGTTATGTAGTTGTGAGGCACCAGGACTGTTGAACATCACATCCCCATTATCTACAATGTAATTAAACAAGGTGCGGTGACATTAAACGTGACACAGGAGAGCTCAGGTATTTCCCCAACACCAGCCATGAAATCTTCACCTGATCTGGCAAGAAAAGACAGATCTCAGTTTCAGTCTTGTGACAAAAAAAAGTAATTTCTAAAATCTGCCCAAACTACTAAGGAGTCTTCTGGCCACCACATGAGCCTTGAGAAGGAGATTAGTCCACATCACTGTGAATTTCAACATTGCTGTTTTCTATTTCAGAGGGTCTTATAAAGGTTTATTAATTAAGCCTACAACATCTCTACCCACAGCCAAGTGTTCCAGCCATCAAACACTTCAGCTGAAATAGCCTCGAGCAGTATTACACATCCAGAAAATGTTTGTGGTTTTCTTTTTTTCAAAATATACAAATTCAGTTTTAATAAGTCTGGGTAGTGGATATGATCTATGCAGCCTCTGTGGAAATGAGTCTTCTTGAACTCTCTTTGGAAAAATATGACTTCGCATCTCTCCTAACAAGACCTGTCATTGGGCTCTTTTTATTGTTGTTACTGTTTTATTGTTGTTGTTGTTTTTAAGCAAGCAGCCCAAGACAACCCAATTCTGGCTTTCAACCTAACATTTATTTTGCAACCCACTGCCTTAGGTACCCTTTCCACAGCAGAGGCACCTCAAATCTTGGGTGTACAGTCACAGGGTATCTCTCCTGACAAAAATCAGCACCCGCAGAGGTGATCTATCCCAGCTGTCAGTACAGGAAGCACAAGAGGAACCACAGCATTGCAGACCCACATATGCACAGACACATATAGATTACTTTTCAAAGCAGTAGGAAGGCAGGACCACTCCCTGTGCTACATGATCTCAGGCAAAGTCTTATGTGATGGGACAGTGGAAGTATGACAAGTTTGAATATAAATATGTCATACAGGTTATCCCAGTAGGAGATATTCAAAGCAGCTTGATTTGTTGCAGATGCACAGAAACCAAAGTAGTCACCATTTAGTAAAATAACATATACTCAAGAAATCAAAGAATTATTATAACTTTTGTCTGCCTTTGCTATTTGCCTTTTTCTTTTGGTTTTTGGTTTTTTTTGTTTGTTTCCGAGAGAAATATGATCTGAAAACTTAACCTGGAATCACAAACACAATAGTCACGCATAAAAAAAAATTTGCCAACTAAAATTACCCTGCATAAATGGTAACACCAATGACTATGTTTTGGGAAAATATTCAAAAAGGATCTTCTCTTAGAAGCCTGATCTAGTATAGTGGAAAAGTGAGAGTAAAAAAAAAAAAAAAAGAAGATACGCAAACCAAATCAATTACAAATCAAATACTCTTAAATGGAAAAGATTCATTTTGGCAGTCAGTACTAAGTAATTGAAATACTTTTTGAACTTGGTTATTTTCAGAATTACTTGGAAAAGAAGATGAGTGTTCCTTCCTGTCTAATTTTAGTTTCTTCTTAAACTACAAGTAAAATTGTAATATTAGATATACAGTAGCTAACATGAAATCACAACTGATTTAGCTGTGCTCTAGATACTACAAAAAAGCTCCATATTATATCAAACAAGCAGACTGGAATTAATCATTGTACTGAATTTATACTACAGTGAACAGAGCTTAGGAATAATTGATTCAACAGCAGGTGTATGTGTAAAATCCAAATACAGGTCTAATAAATCAGACTAGCTTGCTAATTTTCACTTTAGATGCTCATTTATAATCATAATGTCTCAAACGTGTCTTCACATATCTTGAAAAGACTATTCCTGGGCCATCAACTTGTTCTGCAAAAGTATATCTGCTTGGCATGTACCAGAATGCTTCCATTTGTTATCAGAGAAATAAGTATACTCTCACAAAATTAAGACAAATTAGCTGTGTCAGTCTTGTAGAGCAAAATACAGACTTTTCCTGCAGCTTAATTTCACTGAGCAGGGCACTCTCTGTGACTGCTCCATGGGGGAAGCTCCAAGCTGGGGCAGGAGCCCAGCAGCAGGCACAAAAGCCAACTTCAGCCCAGTGAGCCCTGGCACCCTTCCCATTCACCTGCTGGGGAGAGGTGAGTTTCTCCAGAGAACAACTCAGATTGGGAGCCTAACAGAGTTGTTTCAAATCTCTTGTCTCTCCCCACTGCCTAGAGAGCGAGTCTAGAAAGGTTAATTTTGTAGCATAGTTACCCCCAACAGTGACTAATGGACTAAGACATATGTTAAGACTCATTAAGAGCTTGATTCTCCTTTATTCCTGTAGTGTCAGAAAGCTCTAATACCCCTGGATAACACAATGTTCCTATTGGGCACGTTTAAATTATGACATTAATTTAAGGCAGTCAACAGTGTGGGCAAGCAGTAGACTGTTGAGGTGCCACAAAAAACTGCTGTACGAATCCTTTTCCCATCTGTTGCTTTGCCACCATACTTCCAGTACCAGGGGAAGAGCTTAGAGATGAGTTTCCAGAGTAGTGACCAAGCAGCAAGTTTCTAAAGCCTCTGAGATGACTTGCTTCTACATCATGATGCCTTTTGCATTCAAGGGCAAAGACAATCTGGCATCCCAGGCAGAAAACTCACTATTGTTCCTTTGGGGATGTACTTGCTGGGAAATGTCAGTAAGCAAAGCAAACAGCTGGCTGTTAAGTCTAAGTTCAGCTCTGTATGCAGAAATTAATAAGAAAATTACAGTTTGTCTGGGTAAAGGTGTGAAAATATGATACTCAAAACCAGATTAACTAGAAAAGCATATGTAAACTGTATATTCTTATAGTACTTGAAGCTGAAATCAGACATTAGCCTCTACAGCTACAGAAGACCTGAAGAGAAACTGCCTTGAGGGAAATTGTGAGAAATTGTTAGATATGGCCCTGCCTGCCAGTTCTCATTCCACTTCCCAAGAGGACTGACGAAGGGCAAGGTTGGAGAGTTGCAGGGACAGAGCAAATGCTGGTAGAAAAGCTGTTCTGTGGGTCATAGACTAATTTCCTGTAAACAAGGAAAAACTCCAGGCAACAGCAACACTCCAAAAGCTTTAACCAGATCAGAATCTTTGGCTTAAAACTCATCTTTTTCAGAAACCACTGATCAACATGGGTCTTCAGGGAGGCTAAGCAGGAAAACTGTCAACATAAGAAATACAACTATTTATCCTGAGTGTAATTATATCTTCAATTGCATTGAATCGCTGCAGTTTAAAAAGTGGGAAATTCCATTTCTGGAAACTTTTTTCTGAATTCTCCAGATTATTCATTAAAAGTATCTTATATCTGACAAACCAGAATACATCACTAACTAGAAACTGATGATGCTCAACAGCTGTTAGGACAAGTTTATCTAAAAGCCCAAGAACAATGTTCTTCCAACATTTCATCATAGTAATATATTTGGGTTTGTATCGTGGACAACAAATGACTGTAATGTCACCTGTTCTATTTGCCTTTCGGTCATGAACTACCAGCTGTCAGCTTTTTTCTTGGTGTTTTAAGGCAAATTTAAGTTTTTTATAAAAATATTTTAAAAAAATATCAAGTAATCCATATTTTGCATCTGTGTTGTCTCTGCCTTCACCTAAACAAGTAGTCTGAAAACACCTGTATTACTGAACACAAATAAACCAACCTACAAATAGTTGCTAAATCACATTTAATGCAGCTGTTTAACAATACAGGTTAAACTCCAGCTAGTGGGCAATAATTTATGCTAAGATGCCTTCAAAGGTTTAGAAAAAACTCCTGATACAGCTGAGTGGAAGAAGACTGTTCCGTTTTGCACCAGAGCAAGTGGCCAGCACAATTTCATAGAGCTGAGAGTGGCACGGCAGCTCAGGAAGCCTGCAAGGATTTTATCAGTGCTGGTTACCAAGAGGAGCATTACAGAACATCACAGTGTGTTCCATGACATGCAGGGCACACAGGACTTTTCAGCCAGAGCCACTGTTGTGTTGCCATCCTTTATTCTGTGTCTGTCAGGCAAGGAATAACCTTGTGGTATTGCTGAGGAACAAAGAGAATTGTATACACTGCTATTCCTTTGTTTCACTCCTGTTCTTTTACTGTCAGGCCAGAAGGGCACTGGACTGTGGTGCTGGTTCTTCAGATGCCAGCAAGGATGGCATTTCATAAAGGACAGACAATCAGTGAGCAAGCAACTTCTGCAAACTTTAAATTATTTTTCTTTGTCTTAGTTCATCTGTTGTTTCTTTGGTTCTTTGATGCCATGGAAGAATGGCCAGATAACGCAGTCTGGATTGCAAAATACAAATGCAGATTAAAAATCACAAGATAGGGTCTACATAACACAACAGGCTGACCTAAAAGCTTTTCATCCAGTGGCCATGGATCAAAACCTTATAGCAGAGCAACCACTCAACAGGATTGTAGGTGTTTCATCCTGTTCTGGACCTGACATTTCATTAGGGCAGCACATTACTGTTCCTTTGAGCCACTGTAGGTTTTGGCAGATTTCCGAAGGAAGATCCAGTGTTCACCACCAGAAAGACAATATTTGCTAAAATCCTTACTTAGTCCACTCTGCTTAATTAAATAGGAAAATGTGGTGTTTCACTGAATGAGAACAGCAGAAGTTGAAGACTGACAGAGGTGAAATTGTTTGGGGAAACCTCACATAATGTGGGTAAGTCTTGTGCTCAGTTCATGACTATGTGTTCTCTTTCCTAAAAGATTGCACTCATCTACAGTTTTAAACCAAGACCTGCACTTTTGCAGATCAGATATTTTTCACCTGAGATAGAACTTGCATTTGTAACACCCAGTGCACACTCCTTTGAGCAGCCACGCAATGGGGAACCTGAGACCCAAGTATTTCAGCAGTACCTCTCACCCCAGGATCTTCAATCCACTACTAAACATGCCCCTCCCTGGTTGCAGGGAGAGGGTCCAGCAGCATGCCAGGAGTGAAACCTGCAGTTTCTCTTCCTGGGCTGGCTGATTACTGCAACCCTGGGTGAAAGCTACTCAAATACAGTGGGATCTTCACTTTGCCTCTGGCCAAAAAAAAAAACCACTAAAACATTTTGTAGCAAAGACGTAAATAAGCCAACACCTTAATTTTACATACATGATTCATTTACAACGGGTGTGCAATATGCACATTAAACCTGCTTTTCAGTGTGATTGTTACATGCCATTCTGACTGCTTTAGGGGCTTACAAATTATTATTAGAGAGATTCATAATCTTCTATCAATGTATCCTCAAAAGACCTTGATGGCAGAGTAATGTCATTTTCTCCATTTCAAAATTTGTGGAAACAAGATACAGGCAGATGAATATGTTAAGGCTAACTAGATTAATTCAAGAACTTCACACGGGATTATTCCAAGACATTGAGAAGAAAAATCAGAAGTCCAGGTAACATGAATCTTTTGAGGAAACATGAATAAAAGGAAGTTGCTTAAATTTAGAAAGAAACTTGATTATAACTATGAGCTCAAACTTTAAGAATGAAGTACTGGAGGTGACTGCCTGAATCCTAAAGGTTTTTAAAGAGAGATTAAGGAGATGTTGGTCTAGGAACGCCAATGAAACTGAAGTTCCTTTCACTTTTGTGGAAGAAGGGTGAACTTACTGACCTCAGGATGGGCTCACTGATGTCAGCTGCAAACCTTGCTGAGCCTTTAGAGTTGTTTGAGTCCAGATCTAGGTGATGTAACCTATCAAGGATGATCTCAGTGGGAACTCAACACATCCCAAAGTCATCCTTTTATGCTCAATACAGCCTGCTAGAGTAGTTGCTGGGCTAGGTAAATTTGGGTTCAACAGCCTATTATAATTCAACAAAGCTCAAAGATGTAGGTCACTGCTGTAGGTAGGTAATTCAGATAGTGTGATTATGCTATACAGCACATATGAACAACAACAGCTGATTCACTGGCTTGTTTTAAAATTAAGAAACAGTAGTCATTACAGATCTGAGCCTCAAAATGAAGAGCATCTGTAGATACTACTCAATTCTTCTGGACTTATAATAAGCTCACTGCATCTGTAAATTAGACTTTTACACATCTGGCCACTGTGGTGATTATTGTTGTTATTAAAAGAGAGTGCAGAAGATCTAAATAAAGCACATAATGATGTTCTTCATCATTCACTTATTTCTTTCCTGTAACAGCCTGCTGTACTGCTAAGGAAAAAAATAAAATACAATTATGGATTATAGCATAACACTTAATTAGCTTTACAAGAACACATTAAGCAACACACCAGATGCTAATGAAATCCTGAAAGTCCATTTTGTAATGAAGCACATATGTACTAACATATTTTAATTTCAAACTGGTTTAGGGATTACAAAAAGAAATTGGAAGCTACAACCTCAAGACTGCACACAGACATGCAAGAAGAAAAATATTATTGGGAGTAGGATTTATAGTTTAAATAAAGTATCACTATCAACAATAAAAGAATCCCACATAGCCAGTGTATTCATCAAATTAAAATAACTATGACAGATGGAAATATTATTGGTAAGTTCCCTGAAGATAAAAAGCAATACCTGGTCAGAAACCATTGGCAGTCTGAAGGTAGCCTATGAAAGCCTCAAAGAAAAAGATTTGTAACCCATTTGATAAAAAGTGACTGAAGATCTGCAAAAAAGGCAGAGATGATCAAAGGATTAAACCAGGAAAATTATCCATTTATAATCCTTTAAAGATGCCAGTGTGATGCTCTTAAGGTGTCTATTTCTGCCCAAATGTAAAGTATCTCTCCAAGGACCCAGTTCAAAGATAATCAAAGTCACCTAGAACCATAAATTTTGAATAACCCTGAGGACAACAGTAATTACTGTTGTCATATTGCCCCTTTTGAGGGCAAGTAAAAGCAGTGCATGGTGTCCTGCTCTCCAGTAAACCCAGAGCAGGGATTTGAGCCAGACCATGCTGCATCCCTACTTCTCCTTTATTGCTGGACTTGCCAGCAACAAATAGAGCCTCTCTTACTCCCCCTGCCCATGCATGGAAAGCCCCAAAGTGGTGCTTCAAGTCATAATAAACAGAGAAACTCAAAGACAAGATTTCTGGTGAGCTCACTTCACATTAAATGGAGATTTGTTGCTGGAGTAGTCTGAGTTTTTGTGTGTCTTCAAGTTGCTGTGGTACCAAGCAGAGTGAGATGGCTGCAGTGGGAGCAGCCAAGTGGCCATTTCAGGATTGCTGGGCATGGATTTGCAAAGCTCAAGTGGCTGCTTCCTACTTCTAAGTGTATCAAAAACTGGGGTTCTGCCCAAAGTGAATGGAAACAGAGCAATTCAGAATTAATCTGTGTTTGAAAATCTGATCCTTTAACTGCTGAGACAGCATGTTATGACACAGATATCTCTGTTGCCATATTGTGGCACTGCACATCTATGTTAATATTCTGACCACGATAAAGTAAAGAGAAAATCTCTTCATTCTTAAAGAAGGGGAAAAAAAAAGGCCACCAAAAAAACCAACCCAGAAACAAACCATAAAATAAGCTGATTATTTCACAGGGATTCTCAAGACATTCCACACCTAACCCCAGTGATATTACAGACACTAATATAATAAATATTTTTAAGGACTGAAGTAAAGCAGCAACTCTAGCAATTAAATTAGTGCTTAGCAGCACAATTATTGTTTCATTCCACTGTTTCAAAACATTCAGTTTCAAACTTTTAGAAATAGCCAGAAGAAACTGCTACAGGAGCCCATTCCATGACCACTGTCCAGAATTACATTACTGCAGCAATTTGGACAGCTTCCAGTTCTCTACAGAACGTAGAGGAGTTTTTACACATTTTATTATCTAATAAAACATGCCTTTTTTCAGGCATAGGTGGAACATAAAAATTCATCTAATTGCTTTACATGAAGCTGAATGAGTACAAAAAAGGGTACAAAACGGACAAGACACATTTTTTTAAACATAATGAAAAATAAACCCAGCAAATTCTTCCTCATTTTTAGATTTAGCAGTCGGATCTATGTTATCATTATGCAGTTCTCCTTTTCCCTCTCCTCTTAATGTATTGATTTTGCTTTCCTGCTAATGAACTAGGCACTCTGACAAATGTAAACATTCCAGAGTTCAGTAATTTCCATACATAAACCTACCAGGAAACCTTTACAGAGATATTCTGCAGTACTCACAAAATGTTTATTTTACTAGTCACTTGTTAACACCCAAGTGCATAAATGTATGTAATTGCTCAAGTCCTCCACAAGCCACTGTTACCTGGTTGAAGAACTTGGACAAATTGTTTGACTTATTTTGTACTCACATTCTCAGCATGAGCTGGAAACAAGCCAGAGGAGTAAACTACCCAACAGATGTTAATTGTGCACTAGACCACACTGCGTGACTCCACATCCTACACAGTTTTAAATATTGCCATTACTCAAAGATACAAGGGCAGGCTCTCCAGACAGTCTCTCACACCTTAAAAAAAATTCTTTCAGGAAATGTGCAAGGAAGCAAGACAAAGTTAAGAGCTTAATGTAAAACACACAAACAGTAGTGATGCTTCCAAAGAGCTCTCCCAGCTTTTCCATGATTTACATCAAGAAAAACAGAGAGGAGTTCAGAAAAATGAAAGTGAAGAGGCTCCATCTTTATACAAATTATGCATAACAGGACCCTGATCTTAGTTTGGGTACCATTTCTATTTCTGCCCTGTATTTCCCTTTAAAGAAGATCCAATAAAATATTGAAAAATCTGAAAGAATTTTTTAGCCTCAAATATTTCTCTTCTCAGCCTTGTTTTGGTTGTCAAGCCAATATAAACTTTAAAGAGAAAGAATTTTCTAGAGCTGTTCTTTTGATGAGAAATTAGTTTTCTTTTAGAGACTGCTATCCAATTATAATTAGGTTTACAAAATATATTTCTTTTCCCTCAAATGGAAGCTGTATTTTAAAGGAGATTTCAATGTGTAATTTCTAAGCAGAATCAAAGGAGCTTATCGACATACAAGTCTTTTATTGTCTGACATGCATGGAAATTTTGTCTGAGTAGAGATTGATTTGATGCCAGCTTGCTGCAATTAGAAAGTAATTAGCATTCTTTCAAACTGAGGGCCAGAAGAACAGCCTAAGGATGACATTCAGTACAGTGAATAAGCAAGACAATGTGTGTCTCCTGCTTTTCAATAAGTGATGATAGAATCCGGAGAGGAGTGGCTGTACTGTAACCCCACCTGCCACCTCTAAGGCCAAGCCCAACATGTATAAACAGAGAACTTGTTAATGAGTGAACACAGGATTTTGACTCTGACAAAGCAATCTGTTAGTAAGTTATTCTGATTAGCCAACATCTCTTCTTGCTCTTTTAAGGTGCTGCCTCACTGAATATTTTGACTGAGAAAGCTCAGCTCACTTTTATACTAAGAATGACAACTTCATAAAGACAACCAGCCCTCACATCCTGCAAGTTCTTAGTTTAGCTCTTTGTAGAGACTCTTCTTTTGGCTCTTTTTCAGGTTTTGTTTTTTCACTTCAGTCTCTGTGCAAAGGTATGAAGCAGCCTTGAATATGTGGCAAAAATCTTCTCCATCTTCACAAAATACCATAAATCTTTAAATACAACTTACTGAACTAATTTTCTTTATGCAAATAGCAATGTTAAATTTCATCATGAGCTAGTGCTGCAACCAAGAGAAGTAAACCCAGACACAAGTACTCTGCCCATACTCTGCTCATTACCTGTTACTTCTGTTTCACTGGTTGGCATGCTGTGAGGAAACTTGCTGGAAGTATAGAAACCAAGAACACAAATATCTGAATATTTGAAGAAAAGCCATTCCATATTGGAAAGAAACAAAAAACGCAAGCCAGTGACCCCTCAGATTTTTTGTTGCAAGCTTTGTATTTTTCTGCCTGAACCAGGAAAGAATGGAGAGATTAGAAGAAAAGGGATCACTGATTCTCCATTAAAAGTAGTATCTACTAGGCCACCCTTTCTCCCAGCATCATCTTTGAACAATCATTTCTTGGAACAAGGGGAATAAAGAGTGTGAATTATAGCATGGAGTGCAGGAGAAAGCAATCTAAAGACAGGTCGGGGTACAGGAAAATGATGCACATTTTTCTCTTTTTCCTTCCTGTAAACGTCGTGTTTCCTGACAATGACACCAAAAAATATACTCTCATTGGAAATAGGCACGTGATCCTATTGAGGACTTTTGACATCACCAATGGACACTATTTCATGCCTGTCATTAAGAGTTTTGAATTGCCAGTAAAGTAGAAACACAAATATTTACCAAAACCTCACAAACAGCAGAAATAAGGGATGAGAGTAAAGAGCCAGTCCCAAAGCTGAAGGGAGGAGAGAAGGCATTTTTTTCTTGACTAGAAAAACTCAGTTTACAGAGAAGATTAAATTTATTCTTCTATTAGAACCTTGTTAGTTCTGAATTCTATGCAGCAGTGCGGGAAGGAAGTCACGAGGGAAATAGTAAATGAGCCAATGCTAATGCTCAGCAACAACCACAATAGACAGGATGTAACCTAAGGTGCAACTGCACAAGTTTCTACTTCACTTTAAGAACTGAAGCAAAAAACATTAAGCAGTAAAGAAAAAGTAACATCACCAGTAGTGAAAGTTTTAACAAGTCATTTGCCAAGAATACACTTGGTCTGACAGACTTAACAATAACTGCTATCACACACACAAAACAAAACAAAAAAAGAAAAAAAAAAACAACAAACCCAACCAAAACAAAACAAAATCTCCCCAAATAAACAACAAATACAACAGCCTAAAACCCACTTATTTTTGCTTAAAAATTATGTTCAGGCAAGAGCCCCAAAGGATTTTCTCATTAAAGAAAAAGAAATTTAAGAAAAACCAAAACAAACAAAATCACCAAAAAAATCCCCAAAACCAATAAAAAGCAGGAAGAAAACTTAGGTGGGTACTTAGCACAGGAAAAACCCCTTGTAATATTTTGTTGGCAAACATTCTTCTAGGAAAAAGGTAAAAGTTGCTATAGCCACTGATGGAAAGCAAACTCAGTAACAGCCATGTTTGACATGGCCAATCTGGGGGGAAGAATCCAGTTTAGAGTGGACACATTTTTAAGAACCACACACAGATCCCAAAGAGAAGCCAAAGTTACTAAAGAATGACTGAAAGAAAGAATGAAATGAAGCAGCACATCAAAAGGGAATGTAGCCCCATGCTTACCCCATACCTTGGGCAGCTGTGGCAGAGCTCTAGGATTTTACATTGGAGACTTCACCTGAAGGAATTATAAAAAGTAAATCCCTAGTTGCTAATTTTTTCTTGTGGTACTTCCTTGCTGTTTTTATTTCACCCAAGAGCACAATTACAATGTCATGTCAAGATGAGCTTTCTGGTTAAAACTTGGTCAGGATTTGTATCTGCACTGAAGTTAATGACATTGACCTTCAAGGGTGACAGGTTGCTTGGTAAACAATTACATGTAACCATAAAACAAATTAACCCTGAACCCTCAGTTATACGTCACCGTCACCGGGTGTAGTGCAACCTCAGCAATGCTCCATGCAAACACTCTGGCAGAGGAGCCCTGGTAGAAAATGGATCTATTGAAAATCTGTAGAAGAATGCAAAGAACTCCTTCGTTTATGAGCAAAACTGGAGGCTTGAGACTAGGGATTGGCATAAGTAAACTTAAGAAACAAGGCACACATTTGTGTCTACATGAATGCTTAATCTCTGGAACACGCTACCATAAAACCTATGAATTCATCATGTTTTCTTGGCTTCAAACCAAGGCTGAAGGCCCCTGTACAATATATACCATAATGGAGCTGAAGTTAACAGGTTCAACATAAGGTAAAATTCTATAGCCTCTACCACACAAGGTCAGAGTCAATGATCAAACGTCCCAGTTTGTCCTTAAAAGCTATGGTTCCATAATAAGAATAATTTCTGAAGCAATGGAATTAAAGAAAAGCATCACTTTGCTACATTGATGAGGATAAAAGGTGCCTTTTCCACTTCTTATACCCAAACCAAGGAGATTTATCATCTAAACTAACCTTTGAATCATCATAAACAGCCTTTTTTAATGTCAACACCCTTCCTGATAAGGTAACAATTAGACAGTTAAGAATAAACGTCACAGAACTAATGGCTTAAAACAAATACAAATTTTTAAATGCATTGTTACTATGACTAGGTAATTAATTATTTCACATTTCCCACCAAGGAAAATATCTGCTGCAACTTTGGAAAAGCCACTTTGCTGCCAGACTTTCATCTCTCTGTGAATGTAGCAATTAGATTCACTTACAAACCTTGCTGACTATTTTACTTAACTTGCACACAACTTTAAAACAGAAATAAAACAAGACAAAGCCCAAAAGAAAAAGAGGTGGCTCTTCTGGAATAAGAGTATTTAACCAGTTTAGCAAAAAAAAAAAAATCTTACTTGCCTTAAAAAAGTTTGTAACCCCTTCTAGAGCAGATTAGTTTATTTTCCTTGATTATCAGAGCAAGTAAAAGGACAACTATTCTCCCCCTCTCCCACCATGGCTCTTGTTGTTACCAAAAGCATTGCTGACAGAAGAGTTCCCGTCTCTCATCTTCATTAAGTTATAATTTCAAACTCGTCTGAATTTTCTCCACCGTCAAATCTATGCATGTGAGGGGTGATACAAAGTCTCCAAGGCATTTAAATCCATAATTTAATGGCTCTTTGACCCTAATTAGGTAAATCAGCAAGCTAACATCCACATATTGCTCAAAGCTGTGCGGTACCACATTGGGCCAGAGCTCCTTCACCAGTTCCCAGCAGCATTTTTCAGCCTTCACAGGCTCTCTCAGGCAAAATCCAAAGGAGCACCACAAAGAGCAAGGTGAGAATAGGAAACACAGCCAACTGTGAGGCTTCAGCTGCTTTTCCTGAATACTGATGCAGCCAGAAACTAGGCTGAAAGCAGATATTTTTGGGTGGGAATGAGGAGAACTGCATGGGCACAGAGAAAGGAAAGGAAGACACCGGTTTGGAAGTAACTCCCACAGCCTTAGGAACACACTTGACATGACAGAGAAAGATTTAAGGTTCAATATAGTTCGAAAGCTGATGAGAAATGCAAGGGATTTATGTATCCCTTGTTTTATTCTCATTATGTTTGCATTCTTTTTAATTAAATAAGATTGCATATGAGAAACAACCAACTTCCTTAACAACCTAACAAAAACAGCCTGCAAGACCCAGAGATTTTGACTAATTACCCATGTCAAATGGAGAGAGAGTATAATACAGCTGCAAATTTAAGTTTTAATAATTGGTGATAGTAATAAGACTGACATCTCTGAATGGCCTTGGGATCACAATTTCTTCTGGCAATAAAGCATTCAGAACAGTTATGGCGAGGGTTGTGAATGTTTATTAACATAACAGTACATTCTGGTTCCACAGCATGCAGGATGTGTATAATGGTGCTACATGCATTATTCATATTATGCAAGACCAAAATCATTCCTCGCTTCAGTCTTATGGATTTGTAATTTAAGATGAAGAGATGTTTATTCTGCTCTTAGTTAGGTTCATTTGAGTCTCACACAGACACAAAGCAGAGAATGTGACCTAACAAATCAATCAATATGAAAAACAGCTAACAGCATTTCTGAGCACCCTGATAATCCCAGAATTAAAAGCAACACCACAGCCCCTCTTATGCAAAATAGCGTGTGTTAAACATAACAGATGGAAAATAATATCACATAAAATAACATTGATAAATTGAGAGTAAGAGCACAAAAAGCAGTGTGTGTAGGAGCCAGAAATATTGTATTTCCTGTTGTTGTTCCTCTGTCTCTAGTAGCTCCAAATTTATAAACAAACTTGCTTAAACTATTTTTGTGGGCTTGGAGAACTTAAATAACAAGGACTGGTTAAGCATGAAATTTCAACCTGGTGTCTGCCTGAACCCCAAAGTTAATAAAAGAAGCGTTGACAGATCCCTACCTACAAGATGCTGTAAATATCAATCAAAATGTCATCCGTGGCCACCCCTGTCTCAACAACTCCCACCTCTTGACCAACTGAAGGGATGACAATTGTCATCTCAGTAGCTTTTCTATCTTTGTATACAGGGCACTACAAAATAGATTGCAATGCAGACTATACTGAAATACCATTTGCGTACCAGGAATATTTATCAGTTTAGCTTCTTCTTAAGCAGTACAAACCAGTATATGCTATCACGTTATATATTTTGATCTATTGCTTTTAAGTTCAGGTTTGGATCAACCATAGTATTCAGGAATTTCAGAGAGAAACCATCCAAGGCATTCAGATGAAAAAAAAAAAATCTTCAGAAATAAGATCAGAAATGTTGAAATATTTCAATCTGGTATCTTCACATACAATATTTGAATTTTTATCTTAAAAAAATGCAAAAAAATAATTGGCGTTTTTTAGAGGAAAAACATATTTTGAAAAAAATTGAATCAGTCCAAAACAACCGATGTTGAAAGCCACAGCGTTAAGGAGAGAATCACAGAC
>JAWWEW010000169.1:8408695-8444340 GCA_035583185.1 Anabacerthia variegaticeps
ACCAGGGGAAAAAAAGCCTAAGAAACACAACATGGGTATAGTGAAGCTGACCACAGTATTCACATGAAGGGCCTGGCGACCCAGGATCAAGGACTTCTCTGAGCTCGATGATAAAAATAGACCAGGATGCTTTGCAGAAACCCCAAAACAGTGGAATGGTCTAACCTGTTCTTAAACCTCTTCTCACTTTTGGCCTAACAACTTCCATTCCAAATCTCGTAAAATCTAATTTGCGACAATTTCTTTTTAAGATATTTAATAATCTCCTAACTTACCCAGGAACGTTAAGTACACACGATGTGGGAATTGACCACCCAAGTGTCCCACGGAGTACCAGTTTTAAGCAATCAAAGCAACTCTGAGCGCAGTTTGATACACAAAGCCCTGCACATTTCCCTGCAGCTGAGCAATCCTCACCACTGCACCCCTGCCCACCGAGGCTGCTCTGGGCAACCACCTGCACAGCTGGTGCTTCCAGGAGAGACAAAGTCAGATGCCAGTTTGAAACCTCTGTGAACAAACAGTCCTGAAACCACTCCATTGACGTTGCTGTTTATACGTCTCTCTCCAGACTTTTAAAATTTGCTTTTTAAGCATTCAGCTTGACAGGGGTGTTGATGTACAAATCACACCCATAAATTATGTCTGAGATCAGTTTGGTGTCTGACAACAAGCAGAGAGAAAGGATGCCACTTACCTAGAAAGGCAATGAAAAATGACACAAGAACAACCTTGTTCTGTCCTTGGATGCAGCACAGACACACTCAGAGACAGCTACTCTGCGTGACAGAAAGGGAAAATGTCTGCCTTGGCTTGACCAAGACAGAACAACTCCCTCTGCCACTGATTCCATCACCAGTTCCCACTCTGACAAGCCTCTTCATGTCCCATTTCTAAAAAATGCCTTTAAACATCCTTTCATTTTGTTTCCATCAAACAGAGTTCACAGCTCCTATGTATTCACAAAACATTGCCAGTATGCCCTTTAAATATCAAGCCCTAGTCAGACAAGAAATGCTGAATCCATTGCATTACAATAGCCAGAATACATCTACCCCAAACTTTTATTTTATTTCACGGTTTACTCAATGTTTTCAGTTTTTGGAGCACAGCAGTGGCACTTTTCCAAGTCCAAATCCAATTAGTCTTTTCATTTTATGAGTGCAATGCAGAGTATAAAAAAATAATTTATTGCTTTTTATTGCCATTTATTTAATCAGGGTGTAACTAAAGCTTCTTATTTGATCATTTATCTAGGAGTGAATGTTGTGTCAGAGTTTTACTGATCACATCATCTGATTTTATTTTCATTTGTTATTAAAGACTGAAAACAGTGAAACAAAGAAGGCATATTTAATACTCCCAGTTAAGAAGTGAATTTCCCACCTGAGTCAGTAACCCAGTGTGTATGTGGTGTCAAGACTGTACTGGAACATACACACATGCTTAAATAGAAAGATACTAAAACTTCATCAGCAAGAACACAATCAAGTAAGTTCTGTGGTGTCTGAAGGAAAGAAGCCAAACACAGAATTGCAAAGGGAATTTCAGCAGAGAACAGTGGCAGAGCTGCTCTTCAAGCCCTCAATACAGCACTTCTGACCGTCATGATAAAATAGTTGAGATTCAGCAACTGGGCTTTAATGCATATGATGACAGACTTTACCCGAAAAAAGAAATTATCTGCATGTATTTATTTTCTTTTGGATCACAAGCATTTCTAAGAAATCAAGAACTTTCATCTAATTCATTTTGCTGCACAGGAGCTCTTTTACTGTTGTGTCCAACCACTTCCCCAGCTCTTCAGGACAAGGAAAAAGTGCAATCTGCAGTTTTGAACAAAATTCCTGGGCACAGTACAAGTTAATTGAGCTTTAGACCTGCAGTAGCGTTACACAGTTTTTGCAGCTTAATGTCTAAGTAGTAACACAGACAAATGGCCCTCACTTCTAAGAAAGCTGTCACGTTTGAGAATTCTTAAATGAGAAAAATGCTACCACAGTGGTTTTTAGTTTACTAATCTTTCCCACAATTCTAAAACCATTTCTTAAAAAGAAAAAAACATGTTTTGAGGGGAGCTGCCTCTCCAGTGATCTGTGCTCCGTAACATACCTACAAAGAAATTGAGACCCACAAACCTGACCCTTCAGCCCCACCAGCAACAAAATTCTTCTCTCTCCAGCATCATCTATGGTGTTGGAGAATAGTTTGGTTGGCACATATGCTCTCTGAGTGTGAAGCCATAACAGTGAAATGAAAGTCTGGTGTAGCTCATTCATTAATTTTCACAGCAGTTGGTGCCCTGTTGGCATTTCAAATTAACATAAGGAAAAGTTCAAGAGATTTAACTTCATTTCAAATCATGTCTACTATGATTTTCAAGAAATGTTACAAATAGATTAAATTACATTAGCAAAAGCTAATTGCAGAGCAAAAGAGAAGATTATTAAATGCTAAGTACCAAACTAATTTCAGAGTAACATAATTTTACCAGCTGACTCATCCCCTGCATGAAAGCTCACACTGAAGTAGCCTCAGTGGTGACTGAGTTACTGTGCAAGGCTGAACTCCCCAAAGGGGCTGGTTGCAAGTGTTAAATGACAACTTGAAAAGAAAGAATTTCAGTCCTGTTCATTGTAAAGCTCCAGGCCCTGCCAACCTTCTCTGCAACTGGATCCAGGGTCTAAATAAACCTGTTCTTATGTGTATAATAAGCTCTTCAGGGCTACTGAAAAACTGCACAGCTTTAAAAAACATGCAGAGCTCGTATGATGGCGCTGGAATTCCCTGGCACTTACCTTCAGCCTTTCATTTTCAAAACGTTTTTGTACTAAACTATCCTGATCTGACCATGAAACAGGGAACTTATATTAAAAGCCTCACAATCTCAAGTGTACTTGCAGCTCCTTATTCATTTCTGCAGTGGTTGGTTTTGCTGTCTGTCCTTTAAGGTCACAAATAACTCAGAAAATACATAAGTCCAAGAAAACTAGCCCTTTGTTGATGGAAAGAATTAAAACACACCAGCTTTTTCCTTAGAATCGAATATGCAAAGCATTTTATGCCTTGCTTCCTTCCATGGCACATGGGGAATTTCTGCATGAAAATGGTACACTTCCAATGAAAAACTTGATAACTCAAAAAGAAGAAATAAAGGTGATAACAGTGGGGAAACTTAATGATTGTAACCTGGCATTATCTAGTTACAAATCAGGGAGCTATTAATGAAGTTGCATAACAGCCGACAAAAGCACCAAGGTGCAACCACCTAATCCAGATAGCAGACAGCAGCATTTAAGCATCTCCCTTGCACACAATGGAGAGAAATAGGTTCTTCAGTGGTGTCATTTCTTTCTCTGTGAAGAAATATAAAGTGCTTATTTTTCTAATTGCCTGTTTATTTTCCCATTGTCCAGAGTCCAGATGATATCCAAAATCAGGTCAATTGAATCCTACTCCCCGGTATGTGGATGTTACTGAGAACCTTAAATGAGGCACTGGCATCCTCAAGAGACTGCACCAAAGGGCACTCCTATATATTAGGGCGAAGGAAAGGATGAAATTCACCAAGTTTCCAAAAAGAATTTATCTATGGGCAGGACCTACATTGCAGCGGCACCACATTGCTCAGGTCTGCATGTCTGTTGATAGAGAGACAAGTTCTCACAGGAATAGGGCATTGCATTGAAATTGTTCTGGCCTTGTTTTATCCCTAAGAAAGCATGATTTCATGCTGAAACAGCAGCAGGAGCTGTAGAATCTCTGTAATTGGGTGGATTCAAAGCTGATTTAGATGAAGAAACAATAAATATCTAATGGTGCTTCACAAATACTGCATGCAAGAGGAGTGAGAGAAAACATCTGTAAGGAAGCCATTTTCTGCTTGTTACATTCAAAGCATGGCAGGAACACAGTACGTTTCTGAGCTCAGCAGAGACAGAAAGACTGCTTTCGTTTGTTTTCAAAGTAGAAGCTGAATAAACAGAATCATTATAATAACTCAGTGTTTGCTAAAACTGCAGACCCAAGAAATAAAGACAAATTTTCCTTTTTTTTTTTTAAAAAAAGTAGCATCTTAGAGTATTGAATAACTGAGCTAAGGAACAAGGTTAGGAAACAGAAGGAAAAATATTCAACTTGGTATTTGGTTACATTAAAACATTTATCTTAATTCATAGTAAGAGCTGGCCATGATGCTTCCTTAAATTAGTCTATACCACATAAGCTGCTTCTTCCTCTCTCTAACAATATAATGTTATACTCTAATAAAATACAGAGCCTCCACTTCAGCTGTGTGCATGTGCTCACTTTCTCAGTGACACAGAGGTGGCTCCTGTCTCAAGGCACACATTTCTTTGTGTCCTGTGACACAAAACCCTTTAAGAAGTAGACCTCTGTCTTTTCCTACCTATGGGCTTCAGAGTAACAGAGTAGAAAGCAGAAGGGACAGAAGTCAGGAAGAAGAAAGTGAGATAGCTGATCATGGGTTCCCAAGTTCAAAGCCAACAGAGGCAGTGTAAGTTCCTGGAATGGCTCAGAAGCAGAAAAGCTTGGGGGTGATCAGCTGAGGGTCAGCGTCAGAGAGTATGGTAGCACAGCCCCCTGTGTCACCAGAGCAGGGGTTCAGCCATAGCACGGCACGTGTTTGGACAAAGGTGTTTGTTCTTCAGGCCTGCATAACAAAATTCTTCCCTTCAGGATCAGTGGTATCAGACCAACAGAGCAAGCTCTACTTGAAACTGTCTGTACACAGACAGGAGTAGCTTAAAGACAGTTCCTTTCCCCTTCCTTGCTCTTGGGTCCTTAAAGAGGTTATTGGTTGAATTCCTTCTGCTTCCTCATCATGCACATTTATATCTAGGGGCACTGGCTTACGTACAGGTTCACCCCTGCTTTTCTAACATTCATAAATGATCAAAGCACCAAATCCACTCCTTATAGAGACTCTATTCGAAGTTTCTGCAAATTTGCAGATTGAGTGTTTTACAGATGTTGAAAACATCCAGCAACAGGCCCCATTCATCGTGCTAAAGGCAGCAATCATGAACAGTCAGTTTTGAAGGCTTTTCCTCTTTGGTTTCCTCCAGACTTTTGAGCTTTGTGGTGTGTTCAAAGGCCCTGGGGCTCTCAACAGGGGCTATTGCCTACCAGCAGTTTACTTGTGCAAAATTACAAGTGTCTATAGTGACTCTGCAACATATCTGTAATTGATGTGACTGAATGCAAACAGTCCTAGCTGCAAATTTCTCCTGGCACACAAAATTGTTGGGCTCAGTTCATTTGGGAAGCTACAGCCAGTAAGGCAGTGGAGTCACACCCACACTGCAAACTTCAGCAGAGCTTCCATAGCTGCCACTGGGGTGAAACTTGCAGGTTTACACTCCAGGTAACAGGTATGGATGAAGTTGAGCAATACCTTATAATTGAACTCAACTGTGTTAGCACAGTCCAAGCCCTAAACCTATAGCACAGCAAAATAATAAAACTTTGCAATGAAACGAATGGTGAGATCCTTTAAATCCAAATCCAAACAATTAATTTCTGTGCATATGATACAATGTGCTGTGTGAGGTTTTGAACACCTTCCAGGTAAACAGGAGACAGAGCAAAATGGACTGTAACAAAGCTCTTCTGGTCTCAAGCTGTTATCTCATCCATCTGAAGAAGAGGAAAAAAAAGTTGAGATAAATCACAGGCTGGGACTGAGGATCTCCAACTGCTGTCTGACATTTCAGCACTGCAGTTAGAGGTCTGCTCCTTTGGAGCAACCTCTACTTTCCAAATGAAGTTTCAGGAATGTTTTTTCAGTTACTTTTAAGAAGGTTGCAAAACAATAAATAAAGAATGAGTATAAATATCAGACTGCACACTTGAAAATGCACTGTCTGACTCAATATATGCATAATGTATTAAATTCATTATATATATTATGCTGAGAGACTAACATGGCTGCCAGTAACTTAGTCCCAGATTGGGAAAGGGACGTGGGAATTACGACATCCAGAGAGGAAGGGACAGTGAATCAAATCTCCCAGAAGATTTTTCAAAAGCAACAAAAAAATCTTGGAAGGTGAGAAATTACATCAAAGATCATTAGTTTCTTTAATTGCAATTGTCTACAAGCAAATCACGTATTGCACCAAGTGCTTTTGTCTGTATCAACAAACAAAACGCCAGTAATAACAGAACAATCTCAGGAAATGCTGTGGCATCTGGAGTATTTCACAAGTGTTTGAGTTTAGAGAGCTTTTCATCAGAAAAGGTGAATTTGATGATGACTAAATATTTCATGGAATTATATTGAGCTCTATATTTTAGGTAGTGAATGGGGATGAGGATAGAATTTCTGGGAAAGTCACATGATCCTGAAAAAACGATTGCCCTGCTGCCATGCCAATTCTCTCTGTGTTACAATGCTTAGTGGAGCACTACCTTTAAGGGCCAGGACCCCACATCCCATTAATCAGAGGGTTTATAATGCAGATATCACATTCTGCACAGCACTGCTTAATAAACACACTACCACAATTTCATAGCAGGCAGAGTCTCTAAGGAAATTGACCCTTTACAATGTTGTGTGCAGGCCTGAAACCCCTCTTTTCTCCTGAGGGAATGCCAATCAGCCAACAGCTGCAGAAATAGCAATGGACTACTCCTTGTTCTGTGAGAGAGGATGGATTTATTTTTATGTCAGTCAGACAAAAATAAAATTGAATGTTTCCAACCCCATACGCACATACCCTTTAGGAACATAAACTCCTTCATTTACAGAATTCCAGGGTGAGAGGGGGGAAAAAGGCTCTTGGGGGATTTTCCATCAAAATAAAAATTGGGGTTTGGTTTTTACCTCTGAACAGGATGTACCAGGATATACTGGAAGAAACTCCACCACACAGTTAGCACAGCCATTGTATGCCCTGGTACTTCAAGGGCGTTATTTTCATAATTATTAATTCGTTTCATCTGGAAAAAAACAGTGGGAAAGATCTCACAATGGGTCTTCAAAAGTAACACTTTTGAATTCATCTTTGTTACCAGCAAGAATAAAGAATTAATTCAGTTACTGCCAGACTTCTTAGAAACATTGTGATTATCAGGAGAGCAGCTGGTCCCATATGGACATTTCAATAAAGCAATTTGATAGTCTGCAAGATCTAAGACCTTTACACTTTAACAGATTAAGTTAAAAGCCAAACACAGGGTCACCTTGTAAACAGACAAAAGGAAGAAAGACACAACTTGAAATGTTTTTTTCTCAATTATAAATAGAACTCTGAATCCTACTAAGAAAAACATAAGCAGAAAACTTGTAAGTAGAATTTTTTTAAGTCATAAAGTTGCTAAAAGGGACTGCCTTACCCTCTCAGGGCCACATGAGTGAGGGATTTTTTTTCCACATTCTTTCATCTTCTGAGCACATGTAAAAGTGAACTTAAGGACACTTATGGACAGCTGTTGTAGAGTTACATAATTATGATGGCAATTATTATATAAGAAGTTATGACAGTAATTCAACCCAAAAGATAAACATATAAAACAGATAATCATAAGAAAAGTCTAATTGCAATGCTGTACCATGATGGCAGACATTTTACATAAAAGGTGATGGGAAGATTTGTTAGCCAGTCATATGGATGATGACCAGAAAGTTGGCACAGAGGATGTGTGAGGGAGGAGCAAATTCCTTCTGCAGCTTTCTCAAACAATTTACTTCTGAAATCACCAACAATGTTGCATAGAACACACAGTTGATGTGATAAACAACGCTGCCACCTCACTTTCACCAGTAGCTTTCAATGTGCTTTTTTTACTACCCTGCCCAACTTACAGATGGCAAAGCAGAAGCAGTGCAGAGTGAAAATGATTTGCCAGAAATCGTTTAGGGGAAGGAAATCTCCCAAAACTCCATGACCACTGCTGTGTGCTCTCTGTGTGCTGTTTTAAATAGCAAACTAAAATATTTCATGGTTCACATCACTATTTTGTCACTTCCTTTTCTTCCTCTTTTCCCCTGGAACAAGCAGTGGGGATTTGGCATGGCCGTACTCAATTTTGTCCTTTCTTTTTATCACATTTCAAGAAATTATACCTAGAAGAAAAAGCACATATTGTCTTCTCTACTCCTTGGAAAAGCATCTGAAACTGTGTTCATTAGATGGTGACAAGATTTATGTACTCAGCATATTTAATTCAAACACATCACGTCTGCTCTCCACTGCAGTAACTCTGAAAAGGTAGGTAGAGGCAGTTTGCCATCAAAATGGCTGAAAAACCATGGTCACCTCTAATTTACCAGAAAAGTTTACAGACCTGTGACTTGGGGATAATCAGCTTTGTTGGGTTTTTTTGGTCATGTGTCCCAAACATGTTCTTGACTTCAAACAACAGCAGGCAACCTCCTGAAAGACTAATTTTATATTTTTATGAGCATAGCTAGAATCCGTTCCCTTCTATTTCTTTGCAGTAGGCAAGAAAGCTTAGCATAATTATACAGACCAACATACCTTATATTTATTGCCTGATTATGAAAGAATAATAATGGAAAATAAAAATATAAAACTAGATTTTCAGTCATATAATTCCAATGTTTCACTTTCCTAAACTGATGTAAAACACCTACCCTTATTAGCCAGGGTTATGCAGTAACAGCATTTAAATAAAGACAAAACCCCACAGCCAGGCAGAAAACAACAACACTAGAGACAGACTTTACAATTTCCACTTAGGTGTTTCACTGCAAATATGATATCAAAAATATCAGATTTCTATCTCCATGACATTATACAATGCACAAGGATCTCAGATTAGCACTCATTTTACAGC
Organism: Anabacerthia variegaticeps; assembly: GCA_035583185.1. NCBI lineage: Eukaryota > Metazoa > Chordata > Aves > Passeriformes > Furnariidae > Anabacerthia > Anabacerthia variegaticeps. The sequence continues at coordinate 8,417,519 of JAWWEW010000169.1, forward strand.
ATCAATCTCAGAGCAGTGTTGTGAGAGCTCCAAATCAAAGAACAACCTATGACTGAACAAAAAGGATATTTTGTTTGTTCCTAGATTTGCTATATATCTTCATTTGTGGTGAAAAGATGCAATTCCCCGCCTTCACAGTTATGAAATACTGTTTACATGAGTCAAGGACCAAAACATTTTTTGTCATTATGTGAAAATGCAGCATCTAAGATGCTGCAATCATTTGGTAATCTAAGCATGAGACACTACTGTGTTTAAATTACAGCAAATGTTGGCACTTTGATGGAGAAAACTACATACATAAAAATCAAATTAAAACAGCCAATATTAAAGTAGCATTAAGGCTAGGAGTTTAATTAGCTTTCCTGAAAGTCAGACTACTCAATACATTGGAGATCCTCAGGTGGATGAACATGGAAGGCGCAGAGAAAGTGAGGCAGAAATAAGAGAGAGTGTAAAATCATCTAAAACAAGGTCACAGCACTGTGTAGCCACTGGCTTGGGAGAGGGGCTTGCTCAAAACAGGCAAGACCTGAAAGGGACTCAGAGAAATGCTGGAAACGCATTTTCCACTGATTTAACCCACAAACAGTAGATGAATAAGGGATCTGGTGCATTCTTGTAATACTGGAGAGAAAGCAGAGTCTGGGCAGGCAGTGGGCAGGCAGTGGAAGCTTGAAGAGCATCCACCAGAAACCCAGAAACCAGAGCACAAGGAAGCAACGTGCTGACATTTTTAGAGGCAGGCAGTAAAATGGTTTTTACAAATCATTTCTTGTTCCTGTGGCTCCGATGGTGGATGCTTTCCTCTGCAGTGACATCTCCAACACATCATCTCTTCATTGACTTTGAGTACATCTGTGTTCCTTCAGCACCACTGCCTAGACACAAGAAAATAACTACAGAAAACCCCTCTCTCTTTGTGATGCATCTTGTCATGAATCTCACCTGCTCTAAAGTGTGTTTCTGATGGCTGCAGAGCCTGAAAACTTCTGGATTTAAGGAGTAAGGTAACAAAAAATCCCAAATCTTTCTCTGAGCCAGAGAATGCTATGGAAAGGGATTTTTAGCATATTGTAAGTATAAGTTTCTGAAAAAAGATCTGGAGATAGAGTCCACCCACCACTTCCCCCTCCCCTCTCACTTTAAAGGTGCTCTGGACTTATCCAAACCTTATATTACTCTTCTCTCACTGCCCCATCTTGTATTTTAACTTTGGAAGATCTTTTCTGTTGTTCCTGGCACTGTTGAGCTCCCAGGAGAGCACAGCCCAGCTCTGCCCACAGACAGCAGCAGGTCATAGAGTTCAAGAGACCAGGGGACAGCTCCCTCCTGAAACACAAACTAACAACTGTAAGGATTTTGGGAGGCACACAGCACCCTTCGGATGACTCCTTGACACCCGGGTCCTTCTCTCACCCTCAACATATAGCAGAAGTCAGACATTTGAACTATTTGTGTCTAAAGATGACACCCAATAGGGGTGCATGTGAAGCTTCAAACTCTATTTATTAGCTGGATAAATGGTTCCAGCTCCAAGAACTGCTTCTTCTGCTCTTTCTACCATAAGTTCACTTAAAAAACTGTGAGATACAGGTAGTTGGAGCTGGTTCCTTTGCAAATATCTACCCTGGAGCAAAAGATACACCAGCAACTCCTCCAAGTACCTTTAAAGCATCCAGCTTTGGTACTCAAAGCAACATATCCACAGCGACAGAGAGCTCATTCTGACTAGCTGCTTTGAGTTTACACCTTAAACCCTATACAGGCTTCTCCAGCTACTGCTCAGCCCCTCCCTGCCATGCTCAGTGTGTGCTGCACCTGAATAAGCTGCTTCAAACCCCGCTGTGACGTGCTGAGCTTCTGCCACATCACTGATGTAACCTCAGTGCTCCATGACTGGCAGAATGACCCTGGATCAAGGTGAAGGGGCTGGATCTGCTCTTCCAGTTTGTGTCTAGACATCTGAGCTGGCCCAAACATTAATTCAGAAAACAATTTCCAGGAAAGTACCTTTTTCAAAAGCCACCACAGCTCACAAAGCTGTAACTATTTTTGGATAGAGCAGGGAAATGATAATGAAGAGCAGACAAAAAACAGATGTTTTTTCCTTAACTCTTCTCCATTCTTGCCAAAGAGGGTAGCTCCTGATCATGGATCCATTGGATAAGAGCTATTTACAAGTGGTTTTTTGGCCATAGATATCAACAAAACAACTTCCACTTTACCCTTGAAAATAACACCTTTAGCAGCACATTTAGAGGTAACTAACATGATACAGGATGTTTCATTTACAGCTACACAAGTGACCACAACAAATAGTGACTAAGCTGTCTGTGGATAGAGATGAGTTGTTTGGGAGTCTCTTTTCATCATCTCTATGCAAGTCTACCTAAAATTTTTGTCTTTCATGTTATCTGAGAACAATTATTACACATCAGATTTTTCATGTTCCTTATCACCACATTAACAGCAATACACATAGCACGAATGTCTGGGAAATTTAAAGCTCACATTCATTCCCCTCTTTAGTCTTTTGGTCTTAATTTAGCAGCATAAATTGCTTATCAGTATTTTAGCCTCAGCTTGGCTCCACTAAAAAGGAGGGGGGATTTGAGCACATGGCTGTGGCAAGCTACATATCATAAATGGGGAATGCAGAGATGTGCTCCTTGATCCGCTACTGAGCAAACACTTCTGCAAAATCACGTGCTGAGAAAGGCTAAGCTCAGGCTGTGTGATGGTAACTGACTCCGTTTTGTATTTTAACTTTTCCTTCAAAACTCTCACGACTCTTTCATAAACAAAAGAAAGGCACAATGTACATTCATTTACTAACATGTTAGTTTGACCTTATGCCTGCATAAGCCAGATCAGAAAAGAAACCCCAGCACAGACAGACACACCAGAAACACTCTCTGAGAAGTAGCACTTCCAAAAGCCATTTTAGTTAACAACATCATAAATTCTTATTAACAGCTTAAGCGAAAATGATGGCAATGAAAGCAGAAGAGGAACATGAACTCTTCCCTCAGTCTCCTGCATTGAGGTGGCTGGCTTTAACGAAGGGATGGGTCATCCAGAGGCAGCTTTTTCTGGTGTAATGCACCTACTGTGAGAGCCTGCTATGTTTTATCTGTTCCTTAAAACAGCTTGACCAGCCAGGAAGAGAATAATTTTCTTAAAGCTGCTCTGACAAGAGTGAAGAGAGGGGTCAGGTTGTCTTGGAGCACTCCTTCACCTCGTTGTCAGTGGAGTAAAGAGATAAGTGCAGCCACGGGGAGGTTTTAGCACACCCAGGATTCCCTGGTGTCTGCAGTATTCAAGCCAGAGTTTCACCTTTCTGTACGTGTATTTAAACCCATTTTGAGGTAAAACATCTCTTGGGATGTTCTTTCCCAGGTCAAGACCATTAGTTCAATGTAGCTGTAACTGGCCTCTCACTTCAGCAGTGGCTCTGCTTGTAGATGACCGACAGGCGTTTTGTCTTCAATGCATCTTCAAATCTCTGATTTATTTTTGTTTTGTTTTTCATTTATGTACAAGTATGAGCAATCAGATTGGTTTCCAGTTGTACCATTCAGTCAGAAATCCCAACAGAAGTCCTCAAAGTCAAGAGTGTGACAATTACAAGATTGATGCCTGCCAAAACTATAAGTACGTGCCTCATGAATAATTTTATTCTCCTGGTCTGTCAATCTGGCATCTTCTGTGAACATTAAATTTATTACAGAAAGTTAAAGAAAAAAAATTATATGGTGTCAAAGTCTTCTCTGAGATTAATATTACAAGAAACAGGAAAGGTGAGCATGAGACACCAAGGGCACCCACATGTCACGCCTATTGGAATTACAGCTTTCATACTTCTGATGCCCTTAGACTGAGGTCTGGATTCGACAGGGCACACACAGAGCTGAGAAAGCTTTTCCAGGTCTCCAGATGGGCCAGGACTGAACCAGCAGTAGGACCCACATGTCTCATATGTAATGCCTGCCTAACACAGCTGCACACCTCTGCTTACTTTTACCACCCTTACATTTGGTTTGAATTTTCAAGGTTACTTTATAAGTATTCGATCAATTCTTATCATAGCCTGCAAAGTATTTTAGTAGTATTATGTCAGGATTTGAAGTTTTTTCCATTTTTTTTTAATTGCTTGCTAACAAGCTAAAGTCAAGTGCAAACAAGAAACTGCTCCTTCCATAATATACAAATACTTCTAAATGGTTGGGAAGAGCTTAGCATTTTAACCATGACAAGATGTCACAATAAACTAGTTATTTTTATGTAAATTAAAAATGCCAGAAAATGCAAAAAGAATTTCATATTTCTTTAGAACTCCCTGTGAAGCAGAAATTTACTGAGAATTATCTGAGAGTGGATATGGAAGAGCATATTATTTAAAAAGTAGACCAAACCTTTTGTTCATGCCAAACTACTTTGCCTCCTGGTCATTCATAAAGAATAACAGTGAGGCATAAGATGAAGATACAAGAGAATCTTGAAGACATGAGTTTCTCTCAGATTTATCCTCCAACTTCCCATACATAGTGGTCTATTTGAACACATTTCTGAGTTCAGAATTAGTCTTGGAAGACCACCTGAGTTATAGATCTAGAAAAATATTTGAAAAATCTGGACATTTTTCATGAAAAGTTTCAATCTCAACAGAAATATTAATACAGAGTTGCATCCTAATTAACAAAGTATCTGACTGATTGCAAGTGTAGAATTGTTTGGAAAATTTCTTTTTATCACTGCTTAGACTGTAAGCTTTGCCTTTTTTATACTTAGATCAAGATGATAATTTACTCAAATACTCTTTTTTTAATGCAAATAAGAACATAAAAAAATCAGGAAGCTATCTACTTTCATAGTCTCTTAAAGACATTTGGTAACTCTCCAGATAATTCCAGAGATTGTAAATACCATGGAAGAAAGCAAAAGAGAAAAATCCACCATTCACTATTTCAGAAAAAAAAGATGTACTTAACTATTGACCATCAACCACATGGAGCACAGAAGTATTTTACTGCTAAACAGGAAAGAATTGGGATGGATTGAAACAGCTGAATCCTACTGCTCCAGGAAGACAGGGAGCCATCCCTTTCTCTGGGAAGAGTAACCTAAAATAAATAAAAAGCATTTTCAGTAAGAGGGTCTGTTTGCCAGTGTATTCCCGTGTAAGAAATTTGTCTTATTTCACGTCTTTTCTTCATAGAGAATGGACTTTCCTAGCCACTTCTTTCTTGCAATAGCAATCAAAGAATCTAAAACTATAATGGATTGTCAGAGTGCTGCAATTAGGAAAGCTGAAAGGTTTGCTTGTCTTATGAGGATGAATTTCTCTGAATTGCTTTTGTGTGGCTTTTTCTTCGGTATTACAGTGAAAGAGCCATTCAGCTATTCAATAAATAATCAAAATTAAAGCATCCTAAAGTTTTTATAAAAAAGCAACAAGCAGAAACATCTTCAGAGGAGTGATTGATACCTAGCCTGTGCTCTTTTCTCAATCAGTATTTCAGCCTCTGGAACTTACATGATTTGAAGCATCTCTCACTTCTGCATTCTTCTCACTTTTTAGCAGCTCAAGAAGATCAGCATAATACTTTTATTCATATTTTGCAGATAAAAAGCTAACGCAAATTTAATTCATAAGATCTCAGCAAGTTAAAATCTGCTTTAATGGGAGTGGTAACTCTTAAATATTTATATGGATCTGGAAAAAAATTACTCAGGTAACAAAAGACACACTGGAACAGGAAATTAAAGACACAGATTTGCAGTCCCACCAAGCCCAACCATCCCATTTCTTATCACCAAAAAACAGCCTCTCCGGAATAAGGAGGGAAGTTTTTTGCTGTACAAAGAATAAGCATTGTCAGTTATCTCTTACCATTCTCTACGTTTTTAACTCTGGATCACCCAGTTTTCTGCCTGATCCAACTGGTGTTTGCCTCCCAACTTTCTGCCTCTCTAATGAGGACTTTGACATTGTTTCAATTCATGTTTTACTGCCAGATAAGCCACCATCTCTCCTAGTATTCATACAACTAAAAGTACAATACACTCAGTTTACAGAAAGTACTTTTATAACTAAACCTAACTCTGGCCACGTGTATTTGAGTAGAACGCTACATACACAAACACGAGACCACCAGCCATAAACTCGAACTTGCACACAACATAGCAGCCTATCCTTTTCATGAAGCAGGGCCCTAAAAGATCTCACTGACTTTTCCTTTTCATCAAGCTTTCAGACTTTTCTTTTTAAACACAATGTTGTGCTATTTACCAGAGAGACATGTACACTTTTGGTTGGCCTGCAGGACCATCAGAGTCAACTGAACCACTTTCCCAAAGCTTACTCCCTTCAGGAGCAGCACCTTCCATGCAGAAAGCAAGATGTGGCAACTCTCAGCAAGCAAAGTCCAAAACAAAGTAAGAATATAATGGGACATAGAAGCAAAATAAAAATGGGGAGGGATAGAGTATCTCCTTTCTCTTAGCAGATAATCGTGCAGCCCACCTCCTTTGAAATGAAAACAACTCAGTTTCTGGATTTTAACAGCCTCAGAATTTTCTCATCTGTTCATTTTGAAACTGAAATAGCTGAGACTGATCATGAGTCTACTGATTCAGGCTCCTACTGAAGAACAATTTGGTCTAAAATGTTCAGATATAACCGAGACTACATCTATGAAAAATCCCTTTCTGCAGTTTTTGTTCTGCTAGTTCTCCAAAATGGGCACCTTTTGAACATTCTAAGCAATGCTTTGACTACTATTATTGACTACTAATGACAAATATACCTCAGGCTCAATTCTTGCAGGGAAATGCTGAAAACAAGCTTCCCAATATGTGAACACAAACATAGAAATAGAAAAAATTAATCCAATTACATATTTGATAAGGGCATGAGATGGTTTAGGCAGGAAAAACCTTCAATCCTGCCGTGTTAGCAGAACAAGATGAACTGCATGAGCTCATAGGCTGTTAAAAGCAGAAAACAAAACAAAGGCCGGTTTGTTTGTATTCTGGTATCTGGTATTGCATATAAAGTTCCTGCACAAAGGTGACAATCTGACAGTATGAAGTTCTGTTATAATTAAATAGTACTGCCAGCAGCAGTATGATTTTTGCCTCTAGACTCCTCAAGGTGAATGGACATTTGGGCCCGTTTTTCTAATGATCGCAAATCTTTTGTGTAAAAGAAAGAGATATTGAATAAACATAGCTTTAAAAATCAACATGCACTGTGAATGCAGAGTGATACTTTTATTCTAATTGCTTCACAAACACATACCTAACATAGGCTTAAATATCACTGGTGCCCTCTGCTATAGTATTTATCTCAACATCTGTTTGAGATTCATAACTTTTGTGTGAAAATCCGTTGCTCTTTAGTCCATATAATAAAATACTATACCAAGAAATCAACACTATTTATTCTCATGAATTTAACAAACCTGGTCTCTTACAAAGATTCCATGCACAAGTAGTTGTGCCAATGATCCCATCAGAAAAGGTCTGCACAACAGAATATTTGCATGGCATGGTTTCATCCGAGCATTGGGATCTGTGTAAGCTGTGCTCAGGGTTTGACATTGTACATGAATGGCAAAGACTGCATAACAATGTGGCTAAGGAGGGGAAAACTATCACCATCACATAGCTGCCTGCTTTCCTTTGGGATGCACCAGCAGTCTCAGTTTAATTACAGTTCAGCTGCCCAGTTTGTGATGCCCCCATAGCAGCAGGAATGTTTAGCTGTGCACCTGAACTGTGCTTTTAACTTACTGAGTTAAAATTCTGCAAAAGATTTTCTCCTATGAAGATAGTTTATCATTCTTTCACTTGGTGGCTCTTCATTGACTGCCAAAATCCTGTTTTACATCCACATTGGGAACTAGATACAGATTGATGCAAAGAGTTGTTCTGACTGAGGCCATCTCCTGCCCCAATGGTGTGAGGTATGTGTGCTGACTGTCCATGTCCAGCCCCAGCAGATAAGGATCACAGGAATTAATTCCCATAATCAAGGACATCATGAAGGAATGTAGACAAACATGATCACCTGCTGCACTGACATTCTAATTCAAGACCATTTGCAATGAACTGTTTCCAAAACCCAGGAAAAACAAACAGTGCTAGAAAAGGGAATCTTTATGAATTGTGCTTATTCTGTCATGTTTTGCAGGTGAAAATAACACATTGCCTGGCTTTGCAGGGCTTTTATCATCCGCAGAGGAAGTGTCTTTCAAACTCTGGCCCATAATGCTGTGTTTTATGATTTCCTGAGCTATTTTATTTTTTATGGAATACTGTTGGCTTGGTATGTGTCTCTTCCATCACAGTCTTAATTGTTTAACTTTACAGTGTTAATTAGAGGTTCTCTAACAAGGACTACTTCACCCCTCTCATATGCAGAGCTGATTAACTTCTAGGTATGCATTATACTAAAAAGGTATATTAATTAACATTCTAACATTTTATAATTATATTCTGCATTAACAGTATTACATTTAATTGCAAAAATCACAATGACATTGCATGTGGGTGGCACTACAACTTGATACATTTTCATTTTTCAGCCACGAGATTCATGATCTAAATTTCAGCAACTTCTCTTCAATAACTGATCTAATTTTTGTGCTTTTTTTTAAAGGCCACCACAAGCTATTCTGCAGAAAATCTTTGATTTACAAATGGAAGCTGAAAGTTTAAAGTGCATTTTTTTTCAGATGAGATTCCTACCACACACAAGGATGAGACAGAAGGTCACTGAGTACAAATTGTGCAGGTAAAGGGGAAAAAATCCACCCCACAACTAAAAACATTCTTGCCTTTTACTGTTAGTCTACTGTATTTCTTTGATAGATCTTTCACGTAATAAATATTATTGATGTCTAGATGTCTTATCTTGTTTCTGGCTTTGTGTTACAATGTCTAATCTTCCTGTAACTGCACTACTACAACATCCTACAACAGACATGCTTGAATGTTTGGCTGACCTAACATCAATACTTTTTCCTTCTGCTCCTCCCACCCCTCCCCCACAAGATCTTCCTCTGATACATTATTTACAGGCTCACTGATTTTGTACCCTAATCCACCCTGCTCCATCTCCAAATGCAAAATACCACAGGCAGTATCTCAGCAGGCACAAGGATGTAAAAGTTTGGTCCTTGGAAACACGATGGATGATATCAGTACCCAAAAGCAGCACATGCTTCTTGACAGTTAATAAAGAGATACTAAAAATTACAGGAGACATCATCTTCCTTTAAAAATTAATATAAACTAGTTAGATTTACATTAGAATTTCTCCTACAGGCAACTGATAGATGATCTAGCACCATAATCTTTCACCAATCTGGTATACAACTGGCTCCCAAAAGAACTAAAGGGAGATGTCCTGAACCCCTAAAACCAAATTGAGGCAGATTTCATGTGTGTGAAGCCAGAAACCAAATCCTGCAAACATTTTACAATGGAAAGGAGACAAATAATGAAGATAGCAAAGGGCCTTGAGGGGCAAGCCAGGTGAGGAGCAGCTGAGGGCACTTGGTCTGCTCAGCTGGAGAAGAGACTGAGGGAAGACTCCATAGCAGTTACAACTTCTTCTGAGGAGAAGAAGAGGAGCAGACACTGATCTCTTCTCCGTGGGGACCAGGGACAGGACCTGAGGGAATGGTCTGAAGTTGTGTCAGAGGAGGTTTAGGTTGGACATTATAAAAAGGTTCTTCCCCCAGAGGGTAGTTGGGCACTGAACAGGCTCCCCAGGGCAGTGGTCACAGCACCAAGGCAGGCAGAGTTCAAGAAGTGTTTGGACAATGCTCAGGCACAGGGTGTGACTCTTGGGGACAATCCTGTGCAGGGCTGAGGGTTGAACTCAGTGATCCTTGTGGGTTCCTTCCAACTCAGTGTATTCTGTGATTCTAAGGACCTTTAGGATCTCCAGCTTACCTAACACATGTCCAATTACCTTTTTTCTGCTGCTTCTCATACAATTAATGTGCTTCATCATACACAGATCACTACTAGAATGGAAACAATTTTTGTATTATTTTTGTGATTAGAAAAACATTACTTCAGTCTGAGGAAAGCAGCTGAAGTTACCCAATGTGTGTCAAACAGTTTCCTAAGAAAGTTCTTAAAAGCAAAGTTAATTTACTTTTTCCTAGAATACTTAGTAGTGCCTGTGGCTATGTTTGCATGCACAAATATTTCTTAGCTATTCCACTGTCAGTGCTGTTCTTTGCTAAAGGTCACATGCCAAAACAACGTGATGATAATGGTGTTATTGCTCCTTTCTGTTTTCTCTCCTAAGCAGAGAGAAAGGAATAAACAACTAGAATATTTTTTCATGACTATATAAATCCTGACTGCCTTGAGAAGTTCTTGTGTGGGGTTATCGCAGGGAATTCTTGAGACAAATCATACGGTTTAATAGAATTTTATTTTTTTTCATTGCTGCAAAGAACTGCAGAAACCCAGACACCCTGACACAGGGAGGATGCAATTCCACAGGCCAGAGTGGCTCAGTGAAACACTGCTCAGGAGTCAGAGAATCCAGCACTGGTGGATCAAACAGCAGCTTTTCCGTGTTTAGTAACAGCTGAAAACATGCTGAGTCCATCGCAGTGCAGATACTGCTAGAACTGCCCCAAGTCAGATCAGGATATAATCCTGACCTGCACACTCGAATTACCAGGATCTTGTTCATGTGTTTGGCCTCTTCAGATTCATCACATTCTATCTTAAATTAACATTTCAACGTGACCTTAGAAAAAAGTGGAAGGTATTTGTCTTTATGCTTACTCTCTAAAAATTTAAATTTTGTGACTAGCAATGAATATAAGATTAGGTTAAGTATCTGATCTGAGAAGAAATTTTTCCTAATACTTTCCTATTTAATATAAAAATGAATGTGTGGGTGTTTTTTTGAAGTGAAAAATTACTTGGGTGCCTTAGAAACCTACTTCTTTGGAAACATGTGAAATGCCTGTGTTAGCTCCAGAAATTCAATTTAGTTCTTCAAGTCACTTGGGCACATTTGAAAATATTACCCTTGATCTAACTCTTGATAGAAAAAGATTGGTGTCTTCATCAAACAACCCTGTTGAAATCAAACTTCTGTAAAAGTTCTCTATTTTGATGAAGGAAAAAAAAAAAGGGCTATTTTTTCTAAAAAAAAATTACAAACAGTTTTCCCTCATTTGATAAAACACACATTATGGATTATTGCCAACACAAAGGCAGCTTTAGCTAAGCATTAAATCTCAGTTTTCCATTTTAGAGGGTTATTACATAGAGCCTTTCCTATATGTATTACTCTCATTTAGTCATAATAACTCTTTCATTTGCTAAGTTGATTTTGAAGAAGACAGAATTTAAGCTGTTTAAATCTGAGGGCATGAACAGAATCCTAGCAAAAGAATCCCTCTCCATATGAAGAGGTTATTAAGTAATTGGCCATCTCTGTTCAAGTCATTGAAATAATTGTTCTTTACAGTTATTGCCCTGTGCTTTCAGTTTACATAATTTTTCCATTTAATACAAGTAGAAGAGAAGTCACCAAGTTGGCAAACAGTGCTCTGATTAGCAAAAACATTTTGAGCTAAGACAAACTCAATGCAATTATTAGTATAATCTTATTACTATGATAAATCTTTAGACAAAGTTCAGGCAGGAGCCAGTAGCTTCTATATCTAATACTAAATTTAATTACACCTAGTTAGACCATTAAATGAGAAAGCCTGGGCTTGGCTGGTAGTTTGTGGATGTTTAAGGAATGGCCCAAGAGAGTTGACTGGTATTAATCCCGTCTTCCTGTTCATCCTGCATAGGTTCGGCAAGTGATAGAAAAGAGGATTTGCAGGTAAGAGAAAGAAGAAAGGGATTTGTTCCTGCCCTGTACTGACAGCTCCCAGGCTATGTAATTCCATGTGCTTAGTGCATCTGATATATTGGACCAAAAACCCCTCCCCTTGGAGGGTGTCACCAAAACACTGATATTTGTCCACTCCCAGGTGCAACCCCAGGCCCCCAAAGCTGCTGAGCTGGTTCTGCACTGTGACACATGCCACTGGGGACACTGAGCAGAGACTCAGATCAGACCCACGGTAATCCAAAAATCAACCTGTAGAGTCCTCCACTGCCGTTAGAATGCTAACACTGCCAGCTATATGAACAAGTGTTTTACAACAATATATTGCTTACCAGTTACCAGGGCAGCCCCTTCTTCTGGCATCTTGCAAGTCTGGGCACGCAAAGCCAGAAAAACACAGCAAAAAGCTCTGCCCTGCTCAAGGTGATCACCCAACCCCAGGGCTTGGGTTACAGATCTTGTCACCACTGTCACCATGTCAGACCTGTTTGCCCACATACGCTGCTGCCTACAACAGCACCCACCTTCAAGGAATAAGTTGATTCCCTTAGGTGTTTATATATTTGTTATAAAGGGCCTTGTGACAATCAGATTCAGTGGTGAGCTGCTCTTGGTTTGCAATGACCTGGCACAGACAGTGATAGTCCCCATGAGTGCAGCAGAGAACTAGAGAGGATCTCCTTTATTTTCTGCTGACCTGAGCCCTGCAGGGGCAAAATGGACTGAATCCTGACAGGCAGTAAAGCTGACTGATTTACCAAAATCAGACTGCAACCAACAATAATACAGAACCTCAAGTGGTTCCATGGTATAGGAAATACTAATACCTGGGGCACCCACATTCTAAATAACTGATGGAAGTCAAGGGCAAATATTTGAAAGAACATCTAAGATACCAAAAACTACAAGAGCAAGTCCAACCAACTTTTGAGTTAGCATCTGTGCATATTCAAGCCATACCTATAACATGCTAGTTGTACTGGGAAACTTCAGAACACACTGAATGATCAAAAAATCATCATCATGACCAAGAAGTCATTTTTGATTGTCTAATGAAGTCAGTAACACTATTTCTTTTCATTCTATTGCATCTTTTATAGTAGTTTCAAAATAAAATTTTTTTCAAATAATTCAAAATAACATTCTGGATTTGTGCATAGCTGTTGCTTTCCATTAGTGAAAGAGCCACTGGATACAGGCACATTTGCAAAATTGTAGCCGTTCCAACCTATGCAGAGCACATAAATTATGATACCATGCTACTTGGTAAATCAGTCACTACTGTAATTAACCACCTTCCTTATCACTTTATGCTTTCAGCTTATCACATCTTTGACTATCTGCTTATAATGAGTAACACTCAGGGATTATTGTTACCTATACAGTTTACAGGAATTATTAGGATACTGACAATGAAATGACCTATAAAACTAATAGTTCATCTTTGCCTCTACAGGTTCAATTTAAGGAACAGTGCCATTCTCCCTCCATTTTAAAAGCATTAATAAAGCTGTTTCCAAGTTGAAAATTCATTTTCATCTGTACATAGGCTATACATTTCAGAGGACAGAAACCCATTTCTGTATTAGTCACAGTAGCAAAATGATTTCTCATTCACCCTCAAGTTTATTAAAAACAAAGTGCTTTTAATATTGTGTGAAGCTGGATTAAAAGCATACATTAGCTTCTGAAATTAAAATGAAGTAATTTTATTCCTTTATTCCACAGTCTGAGACAGCATTAGAAGTGTAGAGTTTCAAGTGATATTTTAGAATTGCAATTACTGCATTAAGAGGCAAATCTGGACTCAAAGCAATTATTGCATTAAGAGATGTAGGTAGAATGTAAAGCTGGATACACATGAAAGATTAATTATAATTTCTTTTTCAAAAGTATTACTGAAAAATACTCACTGAGAAACAATTTTTCAGACACTTTGATATATTTTTCTGTTTTTCTACCCTGCACAAGGAGAACACTAAAAGCCCTGAAGTTACTCTGTGACAACAAGAATGAAAGCATCTCACACCTTGAAATCACTTAGCTGCAAACCAATAAAAGTGTTCCTTCACGTAATTCTCAAAATTCTCAACAGGAGCACTTCTAGGTCTGTTGCCTTTGGCACTCTCCTCTAAGCATTCCCTTCATGCATTTTGTGACAGCTCCAGGAGAAACCTCAACCAGAGCTCCTTCTGGAGACAATCCTCGTCTCCCTCCCTGTTTTCACCTTAGAAAGGCTAATCAAAGACAGGTCAATGCCTGTCTCGCCCTGTACCACCAATCCACCTCTGGAGAGGTCAACAAAGTGATCCACCCTCCTTTTCTTCTCTTTTCCCTTCAGCTGCAGCTTCTTGAAGTACACAGATGCTTTTCCTTGTCAACCCACTTAATAGCCCTCCCACAACCCAGCAGGTCACCCTGGGAACCCCCTACTCACTACCAGGGCAGTTGATCCCACCACTCACCCTCCCATGGACATCTCTCCAGCACTCAGAGCATGACAGAAAACTGCTCTCCAGAACCAGTTCCCATGAGTTCCCAAGAAGCCCAAGCCAGCTGGCTGTGTCTGAGAAACCATTCACAGGAGCTGTGGTTGCCTTTCCTCTTCCTTTTACTGTCTATTGGCTTCTGGTGCCAGGTCCTTCTAGGATGGACTGGCATGCTTCACAGGAGCTAGAGTTGTTTTACTTTTAAATCAGTAATTAATCTGACACCAACTCCCCTCACAAGTGATGATTTTCCCACCTATGTTATCCCTGTTTTCTCACACAAAGAACACGTGAGACCAGGATTATTATTCCATGGCTATGGATTGATGATGCACATTAAAATGCAGGACAAATCTGCCTTTTAAGTTGTATTATTATTATTATTGCTAGCCAACTGCATACACAAATTAAAGCACAAGGACTACTCTTTGCTTTTCATGCCAAATAGTTGGCATGTTTCAACATTTCATTGGAATGAGTAAAGATTTTTTTCTTCTTCTACCATAGCCAAATCACTTCTGAAGTCTCAGTAAATCAAGTCTGCTGTTTATATGCAAGATTGGGCTAAGTGACTTTATTTTTAGACATCAAGGACAATGGAAAAAAATGGAAATGTAACATAACTATCTGAAGTGCAAAGATGAGGACTGGGTTGGAAAGAAGCACTAAGATCAGGGTGATGAGGGACACCACAGCCAGAGTGCCATGGTGGAGTAGAGGCACGCAGAGAAGGGCTTGGCTGCTGCCAGCTGTTACCTGTGAGCCAAAACAGACCACACTGCTCTTGCACAGAATAGCACAACGTGCGGCAGCACACAGGCTCTCGTTCTGCAGGTGCTGAACCTCGAGAAAGCTCTTGTATTAGGTAAAAAAAAAAAAAATATACACCAGTTGAAGGTTGATGTGAGTTAGTTTCCCTGACAGGGGGCTGCACAAACCCACAGAGGCTCTGTGATCTTTCCCTGTAGGGCACTGAGAGCTGCCATCCTGGATACAACCAAAGTAAACACAGTTCCGGCTCCTGTTTTTGACAAGTAACAAACAGAAACTGCTTAGGGAAACCTGTGCTGCATCAGAAGCACAGGAAGGTGATGTACACCTCTGCTCAGCTCTCCTGAGGCCCCACCTGGAATGCTGCATCCAGGTCTGGGGTCCTTAGCACAGGAAGGATACAAACTTGTTGGAGGAGGTTCAGAGGATACCACAAAGATGCTCAGAGGGTTGAAGCACGTCTCCTGTGCAGTCAGGCTGAGAGACTTGGGATTGTTCATCCTGCAGGAAAGACTCTGGGGAGACCTTAGAGCAGCCTCCAGTACCTAAAGGGGCTGCAAGAGAGCTGGAGAGAGACTTTTTACAAGGGCATGTAGTGACAGGACAAGGGGAAATGGCTTTAAACTGGCAGAGGTCAGGTTTAGATTAGATATAAGAAAGGAATTCTTCACTGGCAGAGTGGTGAGGCTCTGGCACAGATTTCCCAGGGAAATTGGCTCATCTCTCTAAGTGTTTAAGGCCAGCCTGGATGGGGCCCCGAGCAGCCTAGTGGAAGATGTCCCCACCCATGGCAGGGGGGCTGGAACAAGATGATCTGTAGGGTTCCTTCCAACCCTAACCATTCCATGATTCTATAATAAGCAAGAGAGCATGAATAATATTAGCATACCTCTCATATCCTCTGCCAAGAGCCAGTTAATAGATTTGTTGAATTAGAAATGTAAATAAGAGCCATAATTTTAAATAACCGTTAATGGACTTATCCCTCATGAATTTATGCAGACCTCTCCTGATAACTAATTATGACTTTCAGAACACCTTGTGGAAGTAAGCATAACAATTACTCGTTTTCCTAGAAAAAAATTACTTCCCCTTGCTGGTTCTTCATCTATAACTTAATAATTTCCTTATGTGTCCTCTTAATTACAAATCCATGCCCCAAAGATCTTTGCAGACCTGCATATCCACCACCTTCAGGTCTTCTGGATCTCTGGTTTTGTAAAGAATACGGGCTGAGATCTCACAGTCACAAATGTAGCCTAATGCCAGGAAAGTGAGCAAGAAGCATATAAATAGCAGCATAAGGTAAAGTTTACAGTTATCATAACCCTACAATACACCAGCCTGTTCAAAATGCTCTCTTTCAGTAGAACAAAAGCCAGTTCTATTTTTATGAATATTCATCCTCAACACTGTTCATTTTCAAGCACTCACAAACAAAATCCAGTTTCTTTTTCTGTTGTGCTATCACTTAGTACCTTCTACAAGGGCTCTAATGAGCGAGGAATTCTTCAAACGCAAGAAGAGACATCTTGCTCAAAGCTCTTACAAAATAAGTTGGCAAAAAAGCTGACATGAAGAAGGGAAGTAGAAAGTGATGCTACAGTCATCAGTTCTTTAGTTCCTTTCACAGTGTTGGAAGGTTTTTACTCACTCACAACCATTTCTGTTGTTTCTGCTGGTATCTCAACAGGTAACCATCAGCCCCAAATCCTGATTTTTGTTTATATATATACATATATGTGAGTTCATGCTTTTTATCTGCCCCACAAACAATTTGAGTGGTAGCTCCTTTAAAGTTACACTTCGTTGAGACAAATTACATGGTGTTTTTTAACCAAGTACCCATGAGGACCAAGAAAGACTTTCAATGAGACAAGTGGGATACAAGGACATTCCCAGAGCATGGCCCTGCACAGGTAGGCCAAATGTGGGACCCCATTCATACCATATGTTTAGAAACAGAATTCCTGACACCATAAGTGCTTTTTTTAAATTAATATTTTAACATCTACTTTGTGTCTAGAGTAAAATACAAACCAAATACAGAGTGATAAAAGATGAAGTATAAAACTCAGGCAAGACACATTACAGTGAATGTGTTTGGTCATTATAAAGAAGGTCAAATTCAATTCCAACAAGGTACTATACAACTTCTGACAAAACTGCCTTTTAAGAAACACATTACTAATTTTTTTTTCCTGAGGTAAGTCTTGCAAAGCTAAGTGAAACCATTCAACTAAACTGTAAAAGTACGTTAAAGAGTCAGACTGATGCATAAAATCAAGGGCTGTCAAGTGACCTGAACAGACATACAGAAATTACAGTTTGTAAGACTTTATTCTGAATTTGTCTATGAGGGCATGTTCAAGGTTGTGATTCCCCCACGAATCTACTACATTGTTAATAACCACAGCAGCATTCCTGGCAAAATAGAATAGCAAATACCATTTCAGCAAGACGTAAATCAGCAATGTAGCATTTGAAGCAAAGCTCTTTCAGACTTTCTGTTACGGATTTAGTAAAACAGGTGATGGCACCTGGCAGCCAGAGCATTGTGATGTGCTTGTTTATGACTGTGTACATTGATTCCACACCATTTACCACCTCTCTGGACAGAGCACAAGCAGAACAAAATGTTTATATAAACATAATAATAGGAAGTCTTATGGGCAAATTCAAACAGAGTCTTGAGCCATGCAAATTCTCTGCAGTCAGCATAGCTGAGCTAAGCTCATCCCTTAATTTAGACCCTTTAATTAGTGAATTAGCACCAAGAGTGAATTTGGGCTCATACCTTTAGGTACATGAAACAATTCTGCTTCTGTTGGGTGTGATATGACAAAAAGCACTGAACCAAATACCATGGAAGCCAACCAACATTTTGACTTTCTAATTGCTGTTATTCAAGAGGCTGAGGGAATGGGAAAACTGAAAATGCCTTGTAAAATGGTCACATGTTGCTTCCAGCAGAAGGGATAGGACCACTTTGTTTTCTCTATTACTACAAAAAACAATATCAGAAACTTTCACAAAAAAAATTCAGAGGAGACACTAATATTTAAGTTTCCTTTCCTGTATTTTCCATACAATCAGTGCAAAACTGACTGTTTTGTACTGGCATCAATAATTCAACATATTGAGAGCTTTATTGATTTCTCAGTTGCATTTGAATTTTGCATCTTTCTAACTTACCTTAGGAATCATAAAGTGAATAGTAGTACTTTTTCAAAAATGCTTAAGACATGCACACACTACAATGTTAGGGGTTATTTTTACACCATCTATGCTCAATACTCAAGATCTGGTAAAAAGTTAAACCACTGTGAGGAAACACTGCCTTTTTTTTATAACCAAAAATTTATATGTGCAACAAACAAGAGTGGTTGAACAAATTCATGGGCTGTACAGTGACCCCAGACTCAGGTTAATATCAGCGTCTTCTTAATGATCTACAATAGAAAGTAAGATCTCATGGACATTACCCATGAGACACCCAATCTTTACTAGCATCATAAAGCTATTACAACATTATGGAAACTGAACCAAGGGTGAGGAAAGGAGACAGTGAAAAACAATTTACTGTAATTATTATGTTAATAGTATGCATTTCACAAACTCATTGAGGCAAGACTCACTACGTTATTCCTGGAATACAAAGCAAAGTGGGGTGTTGTACATTCAATGCACATGGTGGGGAATGGCAGTGCTGCAGTAGGCAGGAAATCAAGGGGCAGATCACCATGGTCAGGTGAGCAACTCATTCTTGCTCCTATTATAAACAGCTCACTACTGAAGTTTCTGAAACCAGGTGTAAATCAAGAGTTCTGCTCAGGATTGCATGGACAGATATGTCCCCTTGTTGCTCCAAGTCTGCTTTATTTTAAGCAAACTAAACACTGAAATAACAGATCTGGTCATGAGTAAATCATGTTCTTCTATACACTTTCCCCCAAAAAACAGGGTAGCAAGTTAGTTCTCTACCAAAAGAATCCATTTTCTAATTGGGACTAAGATACATAGATCATTTCACTTGGTTTGATTTACATCCATACCATCCTGTAATTCATTAATCAGTATTGATAAGGTAATTAAAAATAGCTAGTGGAAAATGTATTTTTTATATTTAGAACTAACTCCCCTTCTCTGATATTTTGGTAATATCCTGCCCCACTTATTCTTTTTGTCTCTTCTATCCTTTAGCAACACTTTTTGGATGTTCCAATTTTATGTTTTCTTGGCACATTTCTCCTGGAAACAACTTATATTTTTTTTTTGTTCAGCATATTCCAGGTAAAACAATAATCCCAGATAGAATTACTATGGGTTTTTGGAGCCTTAAAGACATACTATTAACAGAAAAGTACAAAACTAGAGCTTGTACACAGGAAAGTCTACTCCAACAACTTTCACGTGAAATTCTCTCAGAAAAATTAAAATGGAAGATGCATTCAATAATGAAATAAGTAGGTTAAGGCTGTACATTAGATCTAGTGCAGAACAGGCTGTCTCCTGGGGCAGCAGATCACCAGCAACAAAATAAAGCTACAGCCTCATATCTGTAATGTTTGTGTCCAGAAGCTGGACTCAGCATTACAGTAGATGTGTATATAAAAGCTCATGAACATAATATAATGCTCTTTATTTTTTAAGACATATTAGAAATCTTCCTTATAACTTGATCAAATGCCTGTGAACATGAAAATTTTTTCTTTAGATAATTAATAAGGTTCACAACTGTAAATTGACAAAGTTCATTTGTTAGTTTGATTCACAGCCAAAATTTATCAGACATTTAATTTTCTAAGGTGAATCAAATCATCTGCTAATCTGTTTGCTGATAAGTGGGAACTAGACAAGTTTTGATTTAAATAAGAAGGAGGCTGATCAGAGGTGAAAATGATATTAAATGTTAATTACTGTAAAAAATTGATGTAACTACTTAATTCATGTCTAGGAGTGAATATTTGATTCCTTTTGTGTTCCAGGCTAGAAGACATTCATTAACTAGAGAACACAGAAGCACACACTTCCAACCCATTAGTATAACCAGCCAATGTACTGTCTAATGAAAAAAACATTATGCCTGATGTAATTCTAATTACAGAATTATTGTGTGCTTATCCTTATGCATTTTTACAGTATGCTAACAAAATCCAGTGTGCTACAGAGTAGGAGTTTGCCCTGCAAACAATTACACACTTGAGTAACCTTGCTCTTAGGAGAGGTTCCACTTCAATAGTTTTAATGAGACTGGTCATGTGAGCAAAATTCCTCTTACATATATTACAATTTTCTCCTTAGTATTCAACCTTCGGGATTTTTTTACATTAACAGTGCAGATGTAAACGGGGAGGGGGGGGAGGCAGCACAAAATGTTTGTGGTTTCTTTTTTTTTTCCTTTTGCTTATCTTTGCCTGTTGTCAGCAAATTGGTAAAGACAACCTATTTGAAACAGACTCATCAAGAGAGAAATAAGTATTTCATTCCTGTTCTGTTTTAAAATAATACCCTAACTCACAATAAACAAAAAAAAAAAATCCCAAATATTACTTTGGGGAAAAAAGGAAAAGTGAAAGCTTGAAATATCAAACTGTTGAAGAAGTAAATAATAATACCAGCATCACCACCTTACATAATTTATCACTAAAGATTCAATGTTAAAATTTACTTTTTTTTAATATCTTTCATTAATCATATGACTTCCACAAAGTTGAGCAACCTAGTGTTTTAAATATTTAGGGCAGACTGACATCCTGATTTCCCTGTTGGCTTGACACTCAGCACAGAACCAAGATCTGCAACACAACAGGTACTTTTCCCTTTCCTGGCCCCCCTTCAGCCTATTTATTTTAGTACTCAAAGCATCCAGCAAATAATGAAAAATCCAGCTGCTATTCTCAGCATACAGCAATATAAATCTTGAGGTTACTGTGGAAGGGACCAGACATCATCCTTGAGAGAGTGAAGATTTATCAGGACATGACTGGTTATTTCAGTCCCACTCTGTCCTCCCAATATATGATTAAAGGGATGTGTCATTAGAGGTGGTTGTGAACAGCAGCCACAAAGTTCAGCCAGAGGCATGGCAAGTCTGCTCTGCTATTTGAACAAGGCTCATTCTGCTGACTCAGACTCCATAAAAAAAAAGCAACAACAAAAACCTGAGGACATGGCTCATTAAGTGCATTTTCAATTTGCACTGGAACATCCACCCCTTTAGTCAAGTCACTCAAAATTTACATGCAGCCACAGTCCATAAATTGTTCACTGTAACTTTTCCAAAATCCTTCCAGAAAGTCCATCTCTGGGTCTGAAATATTCCTGTACCACTCCAACTACATTCAGAAGGATTTGAACACCTACGTATGTAGAGAGTATGATATTTATGTTCTAACTAAATTCAACCTTTATAGCAGGATATTTATTTACTGTTACCTGTAACTTACCCTGCTTTAAAGGTCCTGTTCTTTACCTTGTATTTCTCATACCCTCTCCTTCATTGCTTATTTATGAAAACTACTTGTACCATCAAGAATTCTGTTCATCTCTAATAAAAGATTCATCAACTAAAATTACAACTAAAGACAGAACAGACTTGCTGACCTGTGACAGAGCACACTCATAGGGAAAATAAACACTATGTTCAAGTTATCATGAGTATGCACAATGTAGGCTAATTTTTTTTAATTACTCTTTTCTCAGCCTTGTGTGTATTTATTTGTTTGAATGAACTTGAGCAGCACTTAGAGATAGCTTGTATTAGCCTCTATACAGTGTGTGGCTGTTGGTTTGGGGGAATATGAAGTCATTTTTTGGATCTTCAGCAGCAGTGCTGCACAGAGGAATGCCTGCAGGATATCGCTCAGGCAGGTCACAGTCTGGGGGTCTTCAGTCAGCTGAAGAATTATCAGCACAACAAACTTGAAATGGTTTCACTAAAGATCTGCTCTGAGGAAAAAAAAGTACTGGAGGATGGACCACTATTTTCCTTTGAAACTTGATGAAATTGTGAGATTAAAATATGGAAGTTTTGACTATGGAATATCAGTCCATTTTTCAGACAAAGAAAAAGCCTGAGGGGCCTTTGTCAACCAGAGAAAAAGGGGTCAATCTCTGCTACGGACCAAGTGAAGCAGCAAGGGAGATTTTAAACTAATACTGTAAAGTCAAACTGATAAAGGAAACAAAGCACAGAAAACTCCATTATTTCACGAAAGTTCAGCTGAATTAGGTAGGAAAGACAAGAAACACCTCAGTTATTGCTGTATCAATGACAGGAATCTGCCAAAGAAAGAAAAAGGAATTGGAAACTCACCGGTGGAAAGAAATTTCTATGATTAGTGTTAGTGAAGCCAGATGGAATGGTTCACAGAATCACTGAAATGTTAAAAATCCTGTTTTATAGCCTGCTTAAGGGCAGAATAGGTGATAGAGGTGGAAATGTATATTAAAGACATAATTACTTGTTTTATGGCTAGTGATTACTGTGAAGTAGAGTGTCTGGAATGAACACGTAGCAGTGTTTTCAGCAGCAACATCCCAAAAGAGGCAGTGGTGTGATAAACGGTGTTGGAGAACAGGATGAGCATCTTTTTCAGCATCCACCTACATTAGGCAGAAGAAAGCATCTAATCCAGGGCTTCAGTTTGAGATCCTCACAAAAGTTACGCATGCCTTGTGGGGTAAAATTTGTGTGAGTTACTAAAAGTTACACTTGAGGACTGACAGTGAAATTAAGTAACCCACTCTTAATTAAGTGTATCTACAGCCACCTCCTGAAACAAAGCAGTGTGCTTATTATCATGGAACCAAAGTTTGAATTAATTTCAAGACAAATGACCACAAATTACAATACTAGATGTAAGCAAATGTAGAAAAACATGATAAAATATTAACTCAGATGTCTGAAATAGAGGTACTCCAAATGAAAAGCATTAAAACTAATGAATTTTTATTTCCTTACATTATCCACTCACCATAGGAGTAGTTCCAGAAAGCTTATCTACTTCTACAAGGTATGCAATCTGTCAAGTATTGGACTTGGAACAAAATGGAACAGATCATAGAATATCCTGAAAGGATCACAGAATGTCCATGAAGGGACAACACAAGGATCACCGAAGTCCAACTCCTGAATGACATCATTGTTCTTCCAGTCTTAAGTCAGCTTACATATACAGAAAATGTCTAAGTGGAGAGAGCTGTATAAAACAGTCATCAGATCCAAACCCAGCTAATAGATACAATGGTTCAAGAAAGTGGATCTGGTACTTTCCAGGTAATCCCTACAAAAAGCAAGCATGGTCTTCCTAGACTCACAATTTCACCACAGTGACTTGTGTCAGCCAGTTGAACCCAACAGAGAACACCTCAGGGACTGGCTTTGAAAGCAGAATCCAGATCTGAGAGCAGAGTCCAGAAAAATACTCCATGTAGTACCCTGATATTGCATAGCCTAGTCTTGTGTGTTCATACTAGAAAGGTTTGATGTTAGCATAAGTTTAAAATTATACAGAATGCATCAACAGAGAGCTGCAATATGTTCAGCCTTCCCAGTGTGTTTAATGACACATGTATTTGATTATAACTGGGAAACTTATTTATCTAGTAGCATGTTTTAATAAAGATATTTTCCAATGATTAGACAGCCTACATTGAATTTATAAGCAGAAAGAGGAGCTGATGAGAAAAGCTATAAGCTCTTACATACGGTCCTGAATTTTAAAACATCCCAAGGGAACTCACTATGGAAAAATTACTATGCATTGTGAATAAGCACCCAACATGGCACTTACTCTTTGCATTTCAGATTTGATAATCATCATCACTGGAAATCTTAGCTTCACCAGAAAAATGCACTGAGTTCTACAGTTCAAACTTCTATGAAATCTGTTTGCTAAAACAAATCCGTTTTCAGTCTAGTTTTCCAATATAATCCCCACAGTGAAAACTCAAATGTAGCATTGCATAAAAATGCATTTTGTGCCTATGCAGCATCAGTCCTAAAACCTATTATTATTGATTTCCTCTGTTGAGTAGAAGGAAGTGAGTTGCAGACTGTCTTAACTGGACACCACAATATTAAGGTCATTACTTTGAAAACACCAGGTTTTGCTAAGAAGATATTACAGCAAAACCCAGCACATACCAGAAAGTTTATCTCAAGATTATTCTGAAATTCACTTAAAAGCAGCTGAAAACATCTTATTTCAATGCAGGAAACCATGTTTAGGTATTTTGAAGGCACAGAAAATTAAAAATTAATTTCATTAGAAATCAAGATGTTCATGAGCATCAATTTCTAGGATTTCTGCTCCTTTGTCAATCTCTATTATCCCTCTAGTGATAATAATAGGAATTCCAAGAGGTATTTCTTTGCAATTTTGACTGTCAAGTCCATGTCTTGTCACTGCACTTTCTTTCCCTCTGACCACTATCCTTCTAGGAGGGTTGATATGGATCAGTTCAGTAGGAAGAGTCCTACAACAATCATCTAGCCCTGCTGCCCTCCTTTCACCTCTCTGGCTCAGGTGTGGGTTTTAGTCTGAGCCGAATCGAGCACATCAAACCACACTGAAGTGGAGCAGCACAGAGCACAGGCTTGGCCTCTCTCACTGGGTGTTTTTAGAGCCAGCCTGAACCCCGAGGGACACAGTCTGTCCCTCCTGTGCTGTCCAGCCCCCTGCCACTGCTACCTGCATCAGATTAGGCTCCACCCTATTAACACACAACAGGTATTTCCATTTCTGGTCAAAGCAGAATATCAGTCCCTGAGATCAACTGAAGTCTGAGTACAGGGTTGTAGGTAATCCAGTTGTAATAAATAGTATTTTCTTGTTCTTATGAACAGTGTGATCCTCTCACTGAAGTCCCCCCATTATTCAATTAAAAAAAAAACACCTAATATTCTGGCCAAACACCTAGTAAAGTGGCCATAGTAGAACATGTATACCACACCTGAACTGGCCAGAAAGACTGTCTTAGGAAGCCAGTAACTTTTTGGAGAAAGAAAATCCTTCCAATTGCAGGAGAGATTCCTTGCACAACCTATCTATGATTATCTTTTTTGAGTATGGTTTAAGTGAATAGGAAAAAAACCTGAAAGCACCTAAATTGAGAAAAACACTTAAAATCTGCTTGAGACAGACTTTGTTTTACCCACATTTTCAAACTATTTAGAAAACAGTCCTTGTCATCGGAACAGAGGAGAACGAATAAAGAAAGAGAAGCATGTGTTCTTAACTCAAATTACCCAAGGAGAATTTAGACAAAGAGGAGATTAAATGACACAAGATGAGAGAAAACTGTTTTAGTAAGAAGCTGTCATTTAAGATGTCACAGATTCTATGCTAGTGCCACAGCTATATTCCATCTGGTGGAGTTTCTTGATAAATACAGAGTTTGAGAGTGGCTTAAAGCACTGGAGGTTATACTTAATGAGCCAATCTGCTGCAGCATTATACTACTACCATTTTAGATAAGGGAAATTAAGTGGAAATATAAGCATTTTCAGATTCCAAAGGGTACTTGATGAGAGTCTATGATTCAAGATTGCTTAGCAAATTGGGAACCAGCAGGTTAATTGGGACAATTTGCTTGACTGGCAATGTCTCAAGAGCAGGAATTAACATATTAACAATTCAGAAGATGATAGGAAGTACAGGAACCACTGGAAAAGTCTAGAAAGTAATGCAAAGATAAAAATATAAGAGACCACATCACTATGTCAAAACTAAATCACCAACGAAATGTCTGTTTAGGTTATGGGGTTTGGTTTTCCTGTTATAGGGCATAAAGCCACCTAGCTGGAGATATTGTGGGGCTTCTCAGAGAGCATAGAAGAGCTGGTGGCCTCTCCTGTGGCAAACAGAATGGGATTGCTCTGCCCACCTCCCTCCAAATTCATAGGAACAGGAGCAATGGGGTACATCTTGGGGTAGTCACCACTCTCACCTATGGCACAGTAGAAAACCCGGTTATTACATCACCAGATGGCACAAACTCATAAGGACTGTAGGAATGAAAGGCTGAAGAGGAGCAAAACCAGAAAACAATACACCAAAGAAAGCTCAAACATATCACTTCAGACAAATATGCATCTATATGAAGCTGATGGGGAAGAGCTGCTTGGTCACAGATTTATCATCTATGATTAGTCCTTTTCTGAAACAATGACTAATACCAAGCCATTAAAAAACAAACAAAAAAACAAACCAAACCAACCAAACAAAAACCCAAACAAACAAACAAAACCCCAGCATTACAGGAGTATGCTCTACATCTTCTTTACAGATTACATGAAAGCAACAGGCTTGAGCCATAGAAAGAAAACATTCAGGCTGGCTACTGGGAAAATAAACAGTGTAATTGGGACATGAGAATCAATAGCCTGAAATACAATCTCATCATCAGTGGAATAGCTTGTTCTTCATCAAGATTTAAGAGGAAAAATAAGTTACAGAAAATAACTTCCTTACAAACTCACTTTCTCTGATTCAGGCAGAGTGGCTCTCACAACCTGCATATTCCCCATACGTGGAGAAAAACAGGCTTCTAAAGGGGATGGCTTAGAGCTTTTTTTTTTTTTTTACTTCTCCATGGACACCCCCTTGTCGTGGGGGAGAAGCTTGCGTGCCCTTATGAGGTTGCGAGCTGTGCTGGTGGTG
>JAWWEW010000169.1:8444440-8473846 GCA_035583185.1 Anabacerthia variegaticeps
GCCACCAACGTGCTTGTAGCAAGCGTGGGTAGAGCCCTTGTAAATCTTCGTTCGCGAAGCCTAGCCATGATGATGAGAGCTTTTTTTTAGGCTTTCACTCTATTTACTCTAAAGCACATTCCAAGAATTCTTGGACAAGAATTCTTCAGACTGCAAGAACCTGGGGAGACAAACTGCCTAATTTAGGAGACAGATTTAAGCAGTGTGAATACTGCACTGTGGCTCTACCCAGATCAACAGGGTTTGTGTTGGTTTCACAGTATTTTGCTAAGACCTTGATGATTCCTTTAGGATACTTCCAAACTATAAGTTTGACTGAAGTTAACAGGGAAAAACGAAAGCTGTCACAACAAACAGAGGTAAGAAAGCATAAACCTCACTGCTGGACAGCTCATCCCAATCAGCATAAACTTCTGAACACTACAGGCAAAATACAGATTTTAAGTGTCTCAGTAAACAGAAGGAAAGTGCAGTTCAGTGTAAATTAATTTAGAAGCAAACAACTAATTGCCCCATACAATAACCAAAAAGACTTTGAAAAGCCTTGTGACACAACAGTGTCAACTGGCAGGCAAATATCCTGTTACAGTTTTGTGGAAGTTACTGTGAAACAGCAATAACAATAGTGAAAGAGTAGCACAGCTGCCAGATCCTGCCATCCTGGACACACCACTGGCACTGGCTTAACACTATATGACATCAAAACTTCACAGCCTCTGAAGAATATAACTGAAAACTATTTAAAAAATCTAGATGCTTTCTTATTGGGGGAAAATAAAAATGCTGAGCTAGCCTAGCATGAAAGATTTATTTCAACAGTTAAAAAAAAATAGAGGTTAAAAGAAACAAAGTCAGATCATCAGACTGTGTCAGCTGGCAGAACTCCATTGGCTTTAAAAGTAATTGCACTGAGTTCTGTTAGTTCAGAATTTTTCTGGCCATTAAAATGACCCATTAAGAGTATCCATTCTTAAAAAGAAATAAGGACAACCTGTTAGGACTGGTCATTATATGGCACACATGGAAAGAATAAAAAATTGGACCCCCACTGAAGCAATAAAAATTTGTGATGTACCTGTTTGACTGTTGACAAATACTGTTAGTAACATTTTGGAAAAACAGACAGAATGAAGAGGGAAAAAATACAGACAAAAACATCAAGGCAACTTACAAAAATAATGTAACAGTCCAACAAATATTCCCTAACCTAATACAAATGAAAATTATTTAATATATTTAGTTTTAAGTCAGCATGAGTCAAATCTCTCCCTGTGCATTTGCTGATGTTTTCAAATACCCACAGCATCAGGTTTATCTTCCTTTTACCAAATTTTAGGGTAAAATTTCTTGGGTCTCTGAATACATCTGAAAGGTATTCCTCTGGCAGAGAAAACTGTTTCCTATGCGTATTCCTCACTTAGTGTTTGCCATCCCCTTTTAGGGGCTCTATTTTCTTCTGGAAAATGCATCCTGCAGGCCAAGATCTTTCAGATCACGCCCATTACAAATACAAACAGACTGTTTATTTGCTATCCTGGCTCCTGAAATTGTTCAGAAACAGAGAATAAGTTTGCCAGCCTATCAAATAGAACATTTCCTGAATTATATATAACACATAGTAATATTTATTCTGTGCTTTGGACAAGTAGCATATGCAAAGCATATTTTAAGGTAGCTTTCTGTTTTGCTCATTCTCTATTTCCCATTGAGTATCACAAATTAACTGTATCTTTAAGGTCCTTACTTTAAGTTATTTTCACCTTTATACAAATATTATAAATAATTTGATACTAAGATCACATTATATAGAGACATTTTCCTTGCTGGCATTAGAGGCTCACCAAAGGCAAAGCTATTGAAAGGAAATTCAAGCTTTTCCCCAGACACTTGCTATCATTAGCACATTTCAGAGACAGATTAAGCAACAGAGCACAGGAATTATTTGCACAAAGAGGGTAGAGTCAGAGATGGGCATTCATTCCTTCACTCCCAGCATTATTTTACATACTTCTTTTATGTTTTTCCCTTTATTGCTTATCACATCCAAAAGCTCCACCACAGCACACTTGTGAAAATCAGGATATATCTGCCAAGGCCATGCAAACAGTAAACTAGAGAAAACTTTAAACTTCAATTAACTACAGTAGCTGGGCATCTCTGGGACAGACTGAATGCAATCTTATCATGAATTTCTTTCATCCTTTACTTTTTTCTTTGCTCTATCACCTAAGCCCGCCTTTGTGGATGGGATGACCCATTTTGTTAGGCAAAATAATGCAATTTTCTTGATCGTGTCTTAAAATAGATTAGATTTTTAAAGACTTAAAATACTCTGGCGCAGTTAATATAAATCACTCCCAGTTTGACCTCCTCACTTATTTTTTTCCCCCTTTTTAAGATGAATCCTGGTTAAAAAGTCCTCTCTACCAAGTCTTTTTGTATAGCAAGACGCTCTTTGTTCTATCTGCTGGCATATATATACAATATCATTAGGTTTCAAGCCATAAGACTTTACAAGCTATAGAAGACATTTGCTATCCTTTTCTTCTAAGCTGAAGATATTATTTGTCTTTTAGAGTCAAATTTATTGATGCACATCCATATCCACTGAAAACAGAACTCCTGAGTCCTCCGTCTCTGGAAGAAATGACATAGGAATATTTTTGTACTTATGCAACCAAAGTGACAATTCAGCATAAGAAAAGCATCTCTCTGTGACAGGAAAGATTCCTATGGCTGGTTTTATTCTCTGTGCTCAGGAGTACCCAAAACACTAATCATAACTTTCTCCATATGAGCTGACAGACTGCAACAATATTTGCCTCAGTTGATTACTTAGCTCTGCCATGGTTCCTATTACCAGTCTTCCTGTCTTTCTTTTGAGAGTTTGAGATTTATTTGTTTTCCTCTGAGATTTACACTCACCAGTGGGGTTGAGGTTTGGTGTTTTGTTTTAAATAAGTCTGGTAGAGCCCCACAGCAGACACATCCAAACCAGGCAGAGTGACTCAGTATTCCACAGACAGGTGGAATCACTGTCTGTGATATGCTGGATGCAACCACAATTTAAGACCAAAGGGACAATTACGCTGCCAAGAGCCAAAACCCACCTGTCAACACCAAGATAAACCAGTTTATGAACTAAAGTTCTCGCATGGCCTTGTGCTTAATTTTAGATTTTCTGCAGAGAAGGAGACATAAGTCAGATATAATGTTTTTGTTAACATCTGTTTCATTTAGTTTGATCTTTGAAAAGGAATGGAAATGATTTTCTGAATTTAATAACCATCCCAAGCATTTTCTGTTTGGTCACATGAGCAAGAGTTTGCCCCAGATGAGATACTGATGTTGGCTGGAAGCCAGGTATGGGCTCTGTGTGGCCTCATTCCAGCTACTGTTCACCCTATTCTGAAGCTTATGCTGAATCTTTGCATTGCTTCTTACATGGATTTCTGAACATTTTTGTGTATCCTGTGTTATTTGTTTGTCTACACCAGGATAGACTGAGTCATTTATAGTGAAAATTGCACTAATGGGATTTCAGCTTTTTCTGGGAAGAAATTGCAGAAGCTTCCAAAGAATAACTCAGAAATACTGACAATTTTTCAGTAGAGTAATTAATTTGGATATTTCACTGAAGTTGTACATTCCCTGCTTCACTAGGTAGTTTCAAAAGTTATGCTGTATGACTTCTACTCTTTTATAGGGTCTCTTCAGTATAGTAGACTCATCATCTAATATGAAAACTATGCATCTAACCATGAAAATAAATTCTGAATCATGTACTTGAATATTAAAACTCACAGTTCCAAATTCTTTCCATTTCAAAGCATATTGCACTATTTGAGATCAATACTGTATTTCTGCTAATCTACATCTTGCAATGTTTTCACACTATCATAGAAAGTATCTCCCAGGATAATGGAAATGTAGCCAAGGCAAAGTCATCTTAAAGTTCAAATGTATATTTTCTATTTCTATGCTGTGCTCTCAACCTTTGTTTTCAACACTTAAACAAGTATGTGATTAATATGTAATTCATGTCATTAAACTGCTTTTCTTCTTCCTGGATGATAAATGACTGTGCTAAACAGATAATCCATTTCTTTCTCTTAGAATCTTTAGAAAGATTTTAATGCATGTTTCAGTTCCCACAGCCAAGTCAATTTGGTTTTTCTCAGCTGACAACTTATTGTTTGCTAAAATCAGAAAGATTTATTTCTGTCACATGCCTTCAATGAGTGATTTTCATAATTAAGCAATTTGTTCTTCATAAAACCCAAGCTTTACATGAAATGTTTTCATAGCACTCAACTTATAGTAACAGCTAAAATATTAGGAACCCAAACAGCTGTTCTAGCCAGAATTAAGAAATCACACACATAAAAGTAGGATACAGCTGCTAAATCTTGTGACAAAAGGTGAGAGCCTTTTCCTTCCCCAACAGAAAACAACCCACTCCTCACTGTCCTGAAGAGGCACAGGCTGCAATGGCTCCAAGCTTGTTTTAGTGCCACAGGAAGTTAGGCTACAGAAAAACCCAGTGTTTCTCTCACAAGAAGAGTTTACCAAAGAGGACATGTGAAGGATAAACAAGTTAGTCAAGAAAGAGAACAAGTTCTCTTGTTTCTTCTTATGAGAAAGCATAACATCATAGAATGATTAGGAGCTGGAATTCAGACTGAAGATAAAGCATGAATTTTAAACTAGTGGGACAGTTATAGAGAAACACTTCCAAGAGATTGAGTAGGTTCTCCAACTCTCGAAATATTTAAATAACCAGCAAATTGCTTCCAAAGGGGCAATGTCTGATCCAGGGACAAGGTTGTGTGACTTGGTACAATAGTCATTGTTTGGCATCGTGTGCTACATCAAGCTGGGATGATCACAGCCTGGCCTTCAGAACAAAAAATTTATTCAAATTTTGTTGATACAGACATTCATGCAAAACATTTCTGTTGTTGCAGGCAGGAAAAAAGAGCAATATCTCACATGAAATGTGGTTACTTTGTTTTGAAGGGACAGAAATTCTATAGAAGGCAAAACAATGATCATGGCATGAAAAACCAAACTTCTCTGAGGCTCAGTTTAGCACCCACAGAAATGCCTGGGAAACACTGAAATTGTTGAAGATGAGCAGGGATACAACAGAAAACACACAAAGGGAAATCATATTGTGAGTTTTTCCACAAACAAACCATAAAAGTCAAATGGGAACCTCAATGAATAGTAATTGCAGCTAAAGCCTTTAAAAAACGTCCTTCTTTTAATGGAAACCAAAATTGTTTGTCAAAGTCCAGAAACAGCATTCCTATTATCTTTCATTTTGATGTTGCCCTCCACAGTTTCGTCTTTCCTTTCTGTTACTTGAAGTTGTTCAAAACATAAGATGGGGAAGGGGGAAATTCAGTTTTTATAGGCACCATTTTTCCAAAGGAAACCAATTCAAGAAGTTATTAAATGCTGAAGGCGTTACATTCTCCCTGCCAGCAGCAAGAGGGGTGAGGAGCTCAGAGGACTGTCAAGCCTTCCACTGTGAAACCCAGAGCGATGACACCAGCTCCCTGCAGAGCTCGATGTCGCTGGGAGGAAAATCCAGGGGACACTCAGACTGTATCAATAACCCCATCGTGGCATTAGACAGGGCTGTGAATTCTCCATCAAAGCACAGTGTGGAAATACAATGAAGATTGCTTTGGGCCCTGCTGAACACCAGAAATTCACTTTTAAGTAGGACCTGGGACCTTCTGCTTTTTCCTTCCCAAGCAAAGTTATCAGGGTAGATTAATGTAGGGTTCTATGAAAACAGAAGGGTGAACCATAAATTTCCCCTCTGGACTTGGACCAATGTCTGCACTTTCAAGATGACACATATGGAATTAATGTCTGAGCATTCAGGTTCAGAAGTCAAAGCCAACACCGCATTGCTTCTGTTGATTTCGTAGAGTGGTGAAGTCCTGATGAGTCAGGGTCAGCCACTTCCAGGGTAACTCTTTTCTAAATACATCATGGTTTCTCTGATTTCATATTACTCAGGTCTAATACCTTTACATTAAAATTATAATAAAAAAGAAAACAGATACAATACAAACAGGGTAGTATTAGAAGGTAGCATACAAGCACCGGGGGGGAAAAAAGACACTTCCATTAGTTCAAATTTCCAGCTATGTATTTTCTTTCTATGATGGAAAATAACATTTGTCCACTTTATTTCTGTGGTAACAATATAGCAAAAAAAATCTTTAATAAATGACATTTTAAAATCACTTAAGCCACCATTTTATTACTACCCAACAATTCAATATTAAGAAGCTTAGGGGGTATTATTCCAATTTATTCTCAGTATGCTGGATGGAGTTTTTAGAAAGCTTTATTTCCCTATTGGTATTCATATTCTTTTGTGTTGATTTTTTGATGTGTTGATTTTCCCCTAATAGAAAATTAATAGAGGATTATTCCTTTTCAATTACACTCTATATGGTAATGTGAAAATTGTAGACTTCACACAATGAAAAAGCCTTCAGTAAAAGAAGGCTAAGTATTACATTAGTGGGAGTAGATAATACACAGACTTTAAATGAAAAGGAAGCATCTTCATCAATTTGGACTGGTTAATAATTACATGTCTTAATGCATTCTCAATAAAAAAATCCCACTGAAGATCTGCACCGATATTAGGTTAGACAGCAACATAAACACTAGAAAAAATGAACAGTTTACAAGCCTGGGTAACAATTCTGCAGATAATTTCTGTTTGTGTGACTGCACATTGCTCCTGTTTCTCACTACAAGTATGTCACTTTTTCAGCTGTAAGTAAAACGACATGAGCATATAGTTATATCATTGTAAAGATCAAGTTTTTTCTGAGATACACAGAAAGATTATGTCAAGTAATAAAAGAATCAGAGAGCAGCATCTGAACCACTGTTAAGGGCTCTAATATCAGTTACTCAAGCATTTGATATTTCTTTCAATCTCCAATAAAAAAATATTCCCTAAAATAGCCTTAAATGGACTGTTTTGCTCATGGACAGTGAAGGCACATGTGAAACTCGTGGAGCTGAAGAGCAGGTACAGAACCAAACCAGGTGAGTGGGGTTTCATAGCTCTGCCCTGAAGCTGTGATAGGGTTTGAATTTGGACATCAGGGAGCAGTTTCTCCCTTTCCCATGCCAGGAAAGGGGGGTGACATTCTACAGCACAGCAGACAGAAATGACTACTTGAGCTGGAGTTCCACTGACAGAAGTCTTGCTTGTTCTAGGAAGCACAGAAAAATCAGCTATCAATTGAAGCACACATTGTGTGCCAAGACAGAACCTACTTCAGTCTCATTAGAATGCTTTGATTACTCCTTGTTTCTGAAACACAGGCAATTTAAGTTATCCTATCAAGTACCAAACAATAACAAAGAAATCTGTATTAAAATTTTATGGTATGGGTTTATTTGTTAGTTCTCATTTCCACAGTCAGGTTCTGCCATGTGTGTGCATATTACTCTCCTAGACATCAGAAGAAATAGATCTTAATCCCTACTGAAATAAAGACAATTACTAAATTACACAGAATATTTATTTACATAAACTGAATGAAATTAATAGCCAAATGGTACTAGTTTAACATATCTGTTCAATACATCAAAATTGGGGGTTTTTTGACCTCATGTCATATATATGGGTCAGTATTTTAACTTTAAGATTTCCATCTTAACTAGCTATTACTGCATATTGCATAGATTTTTAATTTTTTTTAACTAGAGCAGAATTACAGTAATTAACTTTGTACCAATTACCAGGGTGCATATTAATATTCATATACTTTTACAGAAAGAATGATCTTGAAATCTCACAGCAGGGATGGTTAAAATGATTCATTAATGTTCTGCACAGGTTTCTTTTCTAATTCATTAAGAAAATATTAGCATAATCATGTGAAATTAATTTTCTTAAAAAGGTCGATATAAGTAAGGGATTAAGGGGACTGATTCTAATATACGAAACATAGTTTGCACCGTGCTCTTGGTCTCCAGAGGCCAACTATCATACTTGAGGTATTTCTTGTCACTGCACTTTGATAATGAAGAAGAAATCAGAGAGACATAAAAGTAGTTGAGTTGAGGATTTCATTTTCACATTAAAAAAAAAAAAAGAGAAGAAGTCTCATGCATCCTGTTCTTATATTTCTCTGTTTCTCAAAGAGACAGAGAAAGAACACATCACTCAACATGAACAGGAGGCTGAAAGAAATAATAAAATGAAGTGATAGGCTAGAAATAAGAAAAGCATCTAGAGAATGGAATGCATAGTGATAACAAAAGGTGAACAGAAAGTTCAGCAAAGAGACAGAAAAGTAATCCCAATAGAAAGGACTAGAGTGAAAGTTAAATGTTCCACTCCAGAAAAGTTTCCAGGAAAAAGAAAAAGCAATCTCAATAACAAATGGCAGTGAGAGAATAACAGGCCTCATTCATAGACTCACAAGGAAAGGCATTTAAGGGAGAAAAACATTAACATATCTTGTGCTATAACCCAAAGTGCCTCTTGATAAATCCAGCTGTGGTGCAGCCAGGAGGAAAAGAAAAAAAACAAACAAAAAAAAAAACCAGTGAGTTGTGGAGGCTACAATGAGTGAGAATAACTTCACTAAAACTGACCCAGGAACGTGTGTGCTGTGAGCCAAGGTGAGGCTTTTTGTCAATACTACATTACATCTAGCATTGCTATTCCATTTTCTTTGTGGCAACTACACTTTGCAGTCAGCTTTTAGCTCTGTAACAACACAAAGTGCAGTATCACTTGAACAAACTCCAGAGACAGTAGAGAATTGGTCTTCTACTCAGAATGGAAATGCAAGTGTTTTAATCGTTTCAAGGACTGTATCAGAGATGGGGTTCAAGGAGCTCATTATCAAGATTTTTTTATATATATACTTTTTTTTATATTTATTCTTTAGTATTTTTTTAGAGTTCTCCCCCTCAGAGCTCCGCTTCTCACATCTGATCCCTGGTGGAGCACAAGACAGCTCCTCACAGGATGGCAAGTCTTGCACAAAGCCACACGTGAACTTGGGTATTAGACTGTCATTAATGACTTTTTGGCACTCAAGCCTGAGCCAACCCACCTTCATTCCCACAAACTTCTCATTCACAGGGTTTCCTCCTGAGTAGTTTTAGGCCCTCAGAAACGCACAGGAGACGATAACCAAACAACATAAGGGATGTTCAGGACAGAGAAAATCCCAGACCTGCAAAGCACATAACCTTTTGGGCTGCCCCTTCCCCTCCAAAATACAATATTAAGCCTCTGTCTTCCTTCAACAAACCATTGCTTGTCCAGCAAAGACAACGCTAAGCTCAGCTACAGGTGTGCCACCAAAACAGTGCACATTGACTTAATGCTCTATCTTCAACATCCAGAAAATTAGTATTTCCTACCGTTGTTTTGCATCAGTGATGTAGTAGTTAAACCTTGGTACAACTTCCCAAGGCATTCCATTATTTATTATCACTGAAATTATTATTCCATGGCATATAGAGTCAAACCTTTCACAAGTAAATTATATGCACATCAGTTTCACTGATTTATGGCAGACATCCATTAATTCTTATATGTGCTCATATTATTCAATCTATTGATGTGAAAGAGTCATATCTCACTTCAAGCAGCAAATCTATACATATAGACAGGGAATGTAGTAGGGTAGGGAGCCATGACATGGCAGGGGCAGAGGAAAGGGCACTGTTGGATGAACATGCAACTGAGAGACGAGACCAAGAATGGCCAGTGCAATTTATCTCTGTTCCATGTTAATGCAATTTAAAAGATATTTTACAAGTTTTTTGTTTCATTCTAAATGCTTTGCTTCTAATTCTTGCACTTGAAAAAACCCACATTATTAAGCTATAAAATCTATTCTTTATTACAATATAACTGTTCTGTCCTCCCATCCCTTAATTTTAACTTTTAATTATGGTCTGTTTAAAAGGCATTAAAACCAGTATTTGTAGGTATCAATTCTGGGATCCAGGTATTT
The DNA here is from genome assembly GCA_035583185.1 of Anabacerthia variegaticeps. Lineage (NCBI taxonomy): Eukaryota > Metazoa > Chordata > Aves > Passeriformes > Furnariidae > Anabacerthia > Anabacerthia variegaticeps. The sequence goes on from JAWWEW010000169.1 coordinate 8,454,472, forward strand.
CTCAAAAAGTTTAAATGTGATTAGATTTTTTACCCTTCTCCTCTAAATTCAGTGTTCTGGTTATTTCTGCTACTAAGAAAGGTGATTAAACTGATATTTCAGTTTTCCACTTTCCATAATTTTCTGTCAGGTTAAGCAAAGAAAATGTTTTAACACAAAAGAAATAATTATTTACCCCAATTAATTTTCCCCAGTTTGTCCTAACCGAAAAGGCTTCTTAAAAACCTCATAACATCATTGCTTTTCTAAAGATTTTTTTCATTCATACCAAAGCTACAGTTCTGAAGGTTTTAGATCTAGATGGGTAGTGTTCAGCTCAAACATATAACAAAGATCCTCAATTCTTCTATTGACATCTGTTATCGACTGTTCCTGAATGAGGAAATGGAATACACTCAAAATATATTCAAGGGCGCTCTTCCATCTTTTTTCTACATAGTCTTTTCTCTTGAAATTTTTTTCCTTGCAACTTCACCTGCTCACTGGTGGGAAAGTATTTTTACCAACATGAAAAATTTCTTCAACAAAGGAATGAAGAACCACTTTCTGAAAGCTTTCAAGTTACTATTGAAAGATCGTCAACAGAAAAGCAAGGCAGATTACCTTTCCTCATTAATAAAATAAACAACTTAGGAAGTCATGGACATACCTTTCAAAGATCTACATGAAAGTGGGTGCCTTTTTATTTTTTAAGAGCATTACTTCCCCCAATTTTATTAGCATCCTATTCTATTTTGTCTCTTTTATAGAGCTCAGCCTTGTAGATTCATCTCATCACTCTGTTAGCAGGATTTCCATCCTAATTCATGATTCATTAACTGTTATTATATAGATTTATTTCAAATAGCTTTTGAAGAACTAGAAAGCTTAAAAGGGGGAAAAGAGCCAAACCCCATTCCACAGCACATACAGAGAGGAGATATTTTCAAGTGGACTAAAGAATGGAGATTAGACTCCATTGCTGTCCTGACAAGTGGGCCAGACAGACTCAGAGGTAATTTATTGTTAAGCCCTAAACAGATCAAAACTTTTGTGTAATCTCTCTAAAGCCTTGTGAACACTTTAATTGTAGCCCTTCTATTAATAAATTTGAGCAAGTCAGAAGAAGGCTGTAGATTCAAGGGCAGGTTACAAAAAGTACCCACACACACTGAAAGACACCATTGTAACAATAAGCACTTTAAAAAACATATAAGACAAAGGTGGGGGGGAACCCCAAGTCTTTCACACATGTAGGCAAACATATACATGTATAAAGAAAACATGGGCAATAAAGGGTCCAGCATTACAGACAAGTATTTGATGTAAAGTTAATACCCTGTTACATGACTACTGCCATCTATACATGCAGAAGGGTATCCAAGTATCCAAATACACCTAAAGACATCATTTCAGAGCTTACATACCATATTCCTTGGCCACTGCCAAGACTGTTAGCAAATAATAGCACTGAAAAGCCAAGGATCTGGACTTCAGTCCCAGCACTCAGTGCCACCTAGTGCTCCTCATGCTGTAAGCTGTTTAACATGGCCCACCCCACACCTGAGACTTACTGCACCCTCATCTCGTGGCTTTAGAGAACACAGACGTGTTCAGTGATTCTGGGTTTTGATTTCTATGGCTTTACCAAGGCAGCACAAGGATTGATTTTTAAAACAAAAGCAAAAATGATGCATTTGTCAGCATTCCTCACTGGTTACTATGTCTTTGCTGGATCTCACTGAGCTTCACACAAGTCCTATACTCCAAGCACAGGTATTCCCTCTGCTGCTCTTCTCTTAACACTCCTGGTTTATCTCAGCTCTAAAATTTTAAAATTACCATACTGAAGTGCTGGCATGAAAACAAGGGCAGTGAAACAATTCAATTAAATAATCCAGTCATACAGAGTTTTCTATAGCTCTTCTATCTAGACTGCTCATTTAGCTCATTTATCAGCACCAATACTCAAAAAAATCATGCTCTCTACCATTCATCATCACTTCTGTGACAACCTTTTAACCAATTCTCAGTTTGATCATCCTATTAAAATTGGCAAACCTGATTTCCATTTTTTATGTCAGCTAGCTCTATTCCCTTAAGAGCCTGAACCATTTGTCTTTTCTAACTTGTTATCTGGGGTCAATGCTTCTTGTTCATTAAGCCTTTTATGAAATCACAGTTCAGCGTGTCCTCGCTGTCTCTGGAGGTTCTCTTTTTTTTTTTTTTTGCACTATTTTCTCCCTACTTCTGTTTGCCATTGGGTTTGCAGGGGGTTTTGGGGTTTTTTTGTTTGGTTTGGATTTTTTAATAGCACATTTCATCACACATCATTTATATCTGAACCAAGTTGATATCAGCTGAATAGAGAGCCTGCTTGATATAGCTGAAAATGCATTACAAAGAAAAGATAGTCATGAAAACTATACTGAGAAGGGCTCCACCTAACTTTGTAACATTCAATAAACCAGATTTTCAGGGACATGCAAAACCCTTCATGTTTCAGAACACATTCAATCATCCCTCTAACATCAAATATCACATGCATCAATAACCACAATGCTTCATTCATGAGATCTTCAGTCGTTACAAAATGAAGAACATAAAAGCGTGCATGTTTTGAAATTGTTATCCTCGAGAAGACACTAGGAATAACTGAGCTGAAGGCAGTGTACTTTTAATATTCTTCAGCAGTGCCAGGGTACAAAGTTGGTATTCTCTAGCAAATCTGGGATTGCATTCTACTCTACTGTGAAATACAAGCCCATAGTATCTACTATGAATAATATCTCTGTTTGCATAATCTTATATTGGTGCATACAGTGAGAATTATTTAATTTATAATAGGAATCCTGTCAAAGAAAAGAAGTGACTTCATGGAGAAGAGCCCCTAAAAATGTGATATCAATAAATAAATTCCAAAATACAGAAAGTAAGATATCAATGAATCAACCATGGATTCGTTGAAGAGAAACCAAGAAAAGCAAGTCATAGCCGGCTTTCAGTTTATGGGAGATCTTGCCTTAAAAGCTGGAGGTGGAAATTAAGCATGCAGAAGTAATTAAAGACAAGTAAATTCGACTTCCTAAAACCAAAGATGCGAACAGTCAGATAACCTTTCCTGACAGCAGATTCTGGAGGCTGGTGAAGTCTCACAGATATCATGATGCACATCAAATGGATTACATCAGACTCATCAAACCCATAATAGACTCACGATCCAGGAAATTACTTTCTTGATTAAGTATTCCTTGAAATGATGCTAATGACAGAGGTTTCTCAACACACAGAAGTGTAGTAAAAGGAACGATTTGCTCATATGTCATTGCAGACAACCCAATTGTCTACTTGATGTTCAGAAACAGACCATAAGCTAGTTGTGAAGTTCTATTAAAACTGAATAAAAATAGCCTAAAAATATAGAACTTTTACTTATTTTTCAGGTATGCTGATAGCGAACTAGTGTCTGACTCTGGCTGTCACATTGTTAGAAACAGAGCACAGAAGTTTCACTAGGTTAAAAATAAAACCAAAAAGCAATGACATTAGGAAAAAAAGTAGAAACAAGACAACAAGCAGGTAAATGCCAGGTACAAATACACACACAAAGCACATATTTTTCCTCTGACTTGCCAAACAAATAGCTTGATCAATACATCTAGAAAGAATGTGATTTTCTTAAACATGGTCTTATTATCCTGTGGTATGGCAAAATAATCACCCAAAAGTGTTTCAAAATTGTGAGCTGATATTTATAAGAACATAAGTAAACAATCCACAGTAAATAAGCTTGGGCAGAGCATCTAAAAATGAGCACAAGCACAAATTAGTAGGTAGGCAGGCAAGTTATTAGTGTTATTTGAACCTATTACTACAAGAGTTGTAAAGTGCAGACCCAGAAGTAGGCACATCTCATCATGTGGGCAAAATTGCTGCTTCCTTTAACACACCTGCAACCCTGTGGGCACTGATTTCTGCCTCTTCTCCCAATACCCATCACCTCACAGGACTGGGTAACAACCCATCTTCCTGTCTGTACTCTACATAACCACTACGAAAAGTTAGCTACCATAAAATACAGTGTTATGTTACTCCGCTTCCAGCCTGGAAACTTAGAAGTATTCAGTCTGAGGTCCAGGAGAACACACCCACCTGCATCCCAAAGCTGCTTGGAAGGCACACTGCTGCTCTCACTGCAGCACCAGCGGGCACCCACTTCAGCTCTCAAGAGTAGACACTTCATAGATACTTAGGACTTGTTCTGTTTTTTTTTTTTTAATGAAAGAACATGTCCTGCATTCAAATTACTCCCCTCTTAATTTCGCAACAGGTTTTCATCCTAAACCACTTTGCACCTCAAAGGCAATAAGTATGCAAGCTCTGGAATTGACTGGGAAACTCCAGCCTGCAAACTTACCCTACTGCAGTATTTGTTACCTCCTTTCCACTCAGCATTTTAAGTCTTGCTATATCAAGTTGTGGGTTTGCTTTTGTATAAATCATATGTAATACAACCCACTAGAGGCAAAGGTAAATGAGAAGCTAACAATCTCATCCTATACATGGAACTGAAAGTAAAACTAGAAAAGTTTTGATTATAGTACTCTGCACTTCCCTCATCAATGGATACAAGGGACACCTACGCCCAAGCTTTTAATCTGTTATTTGCAGCCATCACCTTGTACAAATAAATGAAAACATGCAGAGAAGCAGGTGGCTGTGCAGCTGCAGATGTCACTGTGAAATAGATGTGATCAGGCTAAACTTAGTGATGACCCAGTAGGAAACGAATTAGAGATTATAAAGGGGATTGTGGGCATTTTTAGCCACCTGAATTGCATACAAATTAGGCAAAAACCCTTATGCAAATTTGGGCCACTTTGCAGCTTCAACAGAATAATTTCAAACCTATTTAAAACAATCTCAGAACACAGCATTACCCCACTGTTCATCCCCATGAAGTGCAGGGTAGTGTTATAGTTTATAGCAAACCATTACAGATAACAAGACACAGTTGTACCACACATTGTCATTACTGGAGACACCACGTTTCGCAGTGCAGTTGCTCAGAAAAACGTATATCAGCTCACCAGAGACAACAGGACAGCAGCAATTCCTTTTTGCTGTTTTCCCTTCCTGTTTGTTAGCCTCACAATTTGTTACCAAGACACTTTTCAGCTGTTTGCTTCTGAGCAGCTCAGTCTTACAATATATGACACGACAAATAATTCAACTTCCCATCACATTATTACATCAGTGTGCAATAGAGAAGCGACACATGGCACACCGTGGGGTTATTAAATCACACTGCTATCTCCACAGCTGCCACAGACATGCAAACAAACATAACTTATTTTTTCCCTCCTGTTTTTTCATTTACCCTCACATCTCCTTTCTCTACCTCACTTTGCTCTGTGTTGTCTTTCTATTGTAGATAAACAATTAACTCCAGAAGAACATGTGTTTTTCCTTATGGGCTACATTACTCTAAAATGCAATTAATGGCAAAACCCTCATTGACTTCAGAGGTGCCAAGACAATTCTATTTGTCCCACTAATGGGCTCAGTCAACATAACACCACTAGAATTTCCAGCACTCTCAAACACCTCAAAATGAGTTTGCATCCTTGCAATTGCATCTAAACATTAGGTCCTATCCTCGGTGGCACTTCATGTAAATCTGTGACAAGTGTTTTAAGCAATTCCAGACTGTAGCCCCAAGCTGAAGAAAAATGTTCTTATAGAGAAAAAACAAACCCCAAATGGATTATCAACTAATCTCAAACACCACTACGTGTTCTTTTGGGGTATGTGACAAAAACAGATACCCAGGATTGCTCCAATAATCAAGTTTTGGGACCAGAAACAATACAGTAACATCAGCCCTTAAACCCAGTAACTGGCCTCCCTGAAAGGGGGATATATGAATTTGAGCAGAGCACTGGGAACTGGATCAGTTGCCAAATTTGATTGTTGACAGTTGTTGATGAAAACTTTCCTCACCTGATACTCGCTCTTTTGTAAAAATATTTTAGTTTTCATTGGGTTCCTATGGACAAGCAGTTCCTGCAGATCAGTAGCCTTTTTGCCTTTAATCACTTAACAAAAACAGAAAAGGATTGTTAAAACATGCCTGAATATTCACACAGACCAATATGGGAACAGACTGCGGAGGGAAGTTTGTTGTGGTTTTATGGTTTGGGTTTGTTGGTTCTTTGTCACCAGCCCTTTAAAGATTTTGCTTCTTACAAAAAACAGTGACCTGCAATTTTCAGATATCAGTCTAAAACATATCTCAAAATGAAACCCTCTGAAGAAAGGAGACTGAATAAATGCGTTGCAAGTGCAGGGTCACAAAAGCTTGACCAATTCTGACACACAGACTTTTTCTCCTCTCACTAATCCTTTTCACCAGCAGGATCTTTTGGGCTAAAGGGATTAAATTCAGTACTTTTGTAAAGGTCAAAAAGCACCATTTCTAAAATCTGTTCAACTTTCTTCTTTGCTTCTTTTGAACGGTGCACAAGAGAGAGCAACGGTATGGGCTCAAGTTTCCATTTAACATATTTTTGACATTTTGCTCCTCTGGTGAAGGAACGAAGGGCAGTGAGTTAACTTTACCAGAGCTCACAAAGGAAGAGATGTCAACAGAGCTTAGACCATTTCTTTAGAGCTGACCCAAGGCTTCAGAATGCCCGAGAGGAAGCCACTTGAAGTATTTTGTCATATCATTTTTCTTATTATTTTATATTTTAAACCCTTGAGTAGTCCCTGGGACAGACCTAGGGTTCATAATGCTATATTTCAATTTATTTGATAAAGCGAACTCTCAGTGCTGCTACAGATTATTTTAAAAGCTCCCTTAAAATATTAAGTAGCATCTTGGGTCTGCACAGGGAAAAAAAATTATCACCTAATAACAGCACTATTGAGTCAAAGAAATTAGAGATGGAAGGAACATCCACTCTATATCCCCATGCCAGTGAAGGATTGCCCTCTAGAGTACACTTTCCACTACTTTTTCATGTCTAATTTTAAACTGTCTTAAGTGATGGGTCTTTCACCATTACTTCTTCCTCTCCTGCATTCTCAATTTAGTGTCATGAAGCTTTATCGTGGCACTGAGCCCACGTTTTATTTTTCTTAATTTCAACCCATTATTCTCAGTTATACCCCTCTGTTCCTCTCCATAGTCATTTTTCACCTCCATTAGTCTTTACTGAGCAAGTATTTCAAGATAGTTATCATGTCCCCTGCTCTATTTGCATATCCAGTCTCAATATATTGCACTCCTCATTTCACCTGATAAATCAGATCCCTCTAGGCACTTAATCTTTCTGGCTGCTCTTCTCTAACTTGTCCTCAAATTGGGCACATCCCCAAGGTGGCAACAACCAAAGGCATCAATTTTGCTTTCAAGGCTACACACAGGCTGAAGGCACCAAAGGAAACCCTGGCATTATCCTGCCACTCTCCAAGAAAAAAAAAAACAACCTCCTGCTGCCCTTGCTGTTGTCCAAGCCCTGTGTTTTAGTTGTGACAGGAGAATGTAGGAGACACAGCCTGCAAACAAATGCTATGAAAATGTGTCAAAGAAAGAATGTCCTAGAATAGAAAGCAGCAATGCATGAGGGAGAAGATGACAAAAAGAGCAGGATAGCACTTGGATGCCATATTCGGTTTTTTCAGAGACAAGGCATGGGAGGAGAGACAGAAGATTAAAATACTGGTTTTCACAGTTATTACCATAATAAGGAGGACCAAATTTCCAGAAGCATAACAGGCAAAGACCTGAAAGGTGAAACAGCAGTTTAGGGTGGCAGAACAGCAGAAAAAACATGGACTTTGGAGGTCCCTTGTAGGCAAGGAGGTAGCTGGTAAGCAATGTAGTGACAATTCCCTCTGAACCATGACTTTCTGCACCAAGGTTCTGATCAGATGAAATGAGATCTTTCTGAAAGCCTTTTTTTTTAATTTCTTGAAATAGAAACTCTTGTATTTGACACTTGTTTTATAGACAAATATCCTGTTGGCCTACAGTAAGTCATAAATTACCATACATTCCCCCCATGAAGCACTGAATTCATGGCAAACCCAGACATCAATCCTGTAAAAGCTATTAGTGAATTAAATGATAGCACCTTTAATTAAAAACAAGTTTACATCTGATGGTATTTGTACACTTTCTCAAATATGCATTTCCTTGGGGTTTTTTTTAATGAATCCTATCATAATCAGCTGGATTTACTGTTCTTTGGAGTGGAAAAAAGCCCACTTAAGTCAATTAAAGATATACTCGCATAAACAGAACTTAACCCAAAAATTTAATCTTGAAAAAGACCATCGTGGAAGCTGCTTTTGGGAAAGCCAGGTGCTACACAGTCAGCAAGGTTATGTGGAAATGCAGTATTTCCACCTCACTGCAAAGCTGTTGAGAATAATAGCTCAAAGAATTAAACAATTCTAAACAATTTCAAACTTAGAAGCACTTGTTGGCCAATTTCATTAGATGATTTGAAATCTCCTCCTGTGCCTCATTATGTTTATTATGTTTACTTTTCCCTCAGTAGTACAGGTAGCACACACACTCCCATCCTGCCTTTTCAAAATAAAAACATGACTTTTTTTGTCGAGTCAATTACCTCAGTACAAGGTATTTCACTAGACCCTCCTCGTTCCTAAGAACACACCGGGATTCCCAATTTTCTCAACTTCAGCTTCTTCCTCCCAACCCCACCACACATTCCTGCCTCTTCCTCTACACCGAATCAGATGTTTAGGGCTAAACCCCAGATTAAACTAAACCATTTTCCTGGTTTTAAGCCAGACTTACTCCTCTTCTTGCAAGGTTTTTAAACCAGAATGTGGGACACCACTTTGCCAGTGAGAAACACAGTTGAATTGAAGAACTTAGAGCTCAGCAGGGAAGGCAAGTGAGATGAAGTTATCCTAGTACAGACAACTAGCTACAGTTTCCTGGAAAACTCAGAGGTTTCCAGGAGGATCCACCATTGCATCCTGAGCAACATTCAAGCAGGGATATGAGAGAGAGGCAAGGGGAAATGAAGAAAATCTTAGAAATTGCCTATATTCACCTAATCTCAGAGTCCCCTCCTGTGTGAATGCCCGTGACCAGGCCCCACAGGTGCTTTGGGTATCAGTGGAGAAATAACTATGGAAAAACTATAGAATAAAAAGAAAAATGTTTCTAAAGAGAAAAAAGTTTCTGTTGAGAAACAACAAATCAGACTCTCCCGGACCAATGAGCCTGGGGGAGTAGCAGTCCTGCTGAATCCATGAGGATTGATAAACTCAGAATACCAAAACTCAACCAAATCCGGACAACACCATCAGCGTGCACTAATCACAATATCCAGGACAAAGTGATGCCTGCTGTGTGTGCAGGCTACAGGAACACCCAAAGAGTAAAGGAAACACCATCTGAGCAAACAACCAGGGAGCTGCAAGCTGATGCTACAACTGTGCTGAATATGTTAGTCAATGCGATGTGCAAAGAGCCTTCTGTCTTTAACAAGTTTTATTACATTAATAGAGGCTTCTGATGATCTACATCTCCACTCCCAATAGCAAAACCCCTACTGGGGAAAGGGGATTTTCTAACACTGAATATGAAGTCCAGCTATAATCTTACTAGATTTTGATGCCTTTATGGTTCTCCAATATCCTGTCAGTAAGAAAACCCACACAGCACTTCTCTGAAGCAACAGAAGAGATATGCTTGCACTCACTTATAGCAATATATCATATTTAAGAAGCTTGGATCAAAGGCAGAGGTGGTCATTTGCAAGGAATTATTGATCTCTGCTCTCAAAGACCTCATAAATTGGAAGGAAGAAAAACTTTAAGCACAATAAATCTATCTCTAATGTCAATACAAAACTCATTGCTGTGGTCAACAGCATTTCGGAGGAGCTTTAGGAGTTTCAAAAGCAAAACTCTCCCTGGAAGTTCCATCAGACTCTTATGTCAAGTCAGCAGTTTTGAAATGCTCTGTTCGAAAAACAGCAAACAGCTTGACCCATCAGATTCTGCCAAGCAATTCAACCTGACAGTGACCCAAGCAGCTGCTGCAGCTTCAGCCAGACCCTGTCAGGAAGAGTCCCCTGCACTGTCCCTGTCCCCCCTAGCCAAGCACTGGACTCCAGGATAGGCTGAGCACAAACACATTATCCCCACACCCCTTCTTAGCTTCTGTAATTGTCAGCTTCTTAGAATATTCAGTCAACTATTAAGAAAGAAAAAATAAATTACTGCTGAGGAAGAATAATTATAAAGCTGCTGCTCACTCTAACAAGTCACCTGCCAAAAAAAAAATAAAAAATAAAACTGGAAATAATCTTTTCTTATTAAGGTTGTTTAGCTTTTTACTCCAATTTACCCCACATGCTACATAGACCCATCTTTACCATACAACTTTTAATTAGCACAGTACTATAATTCTGCTTTTAAAAACATCTAGAACCAAGTAGTTTCACTGCAATATCTTCTTAAGTCTTAGGGAGTCTCAGCTGCAGATCTCCCTTAGGTATTCACAAAGGCCTTTGAGGTAGCAGACAAGTTTTAAGAAGGAACATCAGAAGGAGCAGAAATAGCTCCAGTGATGTGGCTTTAATCAGTGCTCTGCCTATGAAACACTCAAGTCACACATCAGAACTCAAACCAGAGTTCATTAGGTAGAATGAATCTAAGTGTACTTCAGAATCCTATAAGTGTACAATGAGGTTTGTTTGGGGGTTTGGGGTGGGTTTTTTTAAGGTTGGGATAAGAAGTTGAGAGCACAATCTTGCACTAAAATGGAAGCTTCAGAGGAAATGCAATGAAACAAATATTTTACTTTGTTGTTTGCTAAAACTAAACACCTTAATGCTCTTTCAAATTAAATTATTTGTGCCAATATGCTGCAATGAATCACAGTGAAAGCTGATCCCAAATTCACCTGTATTTCCATATAATATTTGCTGAGGCAGACTTATATTAGGGGTTTTTTAATTTTTAAATGCATTTTCTTCACAGTGATGGGCATAGTCACCTTACCTTCACTGTACACAAAGCAGGAACATCCTGGGAAGCACCGAGGTCCAAAGAATACTTCCAAGAAACACTACTAGAGTTACTAAAAGCAATGCTGTTTTTTTAATCGAGAGTGTTCAGTCTCCAAATAAGCCAGTAGAAAGAAACTGATGAATATGTAGATTTGACTTCAACAAGATAAAACACCCAGTTAACTAGTTCATGCACACACATACAGAAAAATGGGATGCATTCCGCTCTTCCCTTTCCTTCTTTACAGGTAAAAACAGGATGACATGTCCAAGCCTCTTTCTAGGTCACATTTTTCCCAGGCCTCAGAATATCATGAAATCCATTTGGAACAAAACACACTCCTCACCACCACCTCCCCCAATAAAACCCACTTAGAGCAAATCAAGAACTCTTCAACAGGCCTACCATGACACCTACATGGGCTTTAAAACCTGTAGGCAATTGTGCTGGAATGGTCAGTCACATAACCCATAGAGAAGTGACAGAACATGTGGTGCGATGAAAGCAAACAGTACCTCAGACCACAGAGGTGAACTCTACTTAACCCACAGCTTCCCACTGATAGGGTGTGAGGATGAAAGGGGGACATCTATTTCATTTCATCCACAGCCTGTAAAAAAGTGGCCCAGATTAGAGAAACAAGAAAGAAAAAAGACTTTTTACAAGTGGTTTTTAGTCCTGCCAACAAAAATAATATCCATGTCTCTCCTGGTTTGAAAACTGTCCCTGTGATATATCCAGCCTACAGAGTTGCCATTCAGAGGCTCACCCAGAATCAAGATCAAACCCTGTCAGCAGAGCATGAAACACCTGAGCTCTGTCTCACAATAGCAGGGAATTTCTGCCTCCCAAGCTCTCTTATGCACATCCACAGTCAGCACCATATCTGACAAGACCAGCCCATGAGAGATGCCAAGTCTCTTATCAAGTGCGATGAAGTTGCACCATCTAATGCAAAAATGCAAAGCAAAATTAGGAAACTGAAGTCCAGGACTTGCTGTACTCTCTGGAGCTAGTTTGTTTATTTGCCCAAGAGTTCACCACTACTAATTTTAAATTCCCCCTCAGTGATGTCCAGATCATAGGTAGCTCTTCCCTCTCACTGCCTGAAGGACTGAAACCTATCTGAAATTAACTTTTTTATCTTTAATGTCCTTGGGGGTTACAGCCCTTTCTCACAAATGAAAGGCTGCAAAGGACAAAGCTGACTGTGCACCATCTCGATTCTGTGTCAGTGAATTTTACCTCTGCAGGGGACTTGCCCGCAATTTAAACCAATAGATGTCATCTGAGAGCTTGACTTTGGGTTGACAGCACTCAGCTAAACTCTGACAGGAACAAACAGAAAGCAAACCTTGCTGCTTAATAAGAAGCTGTTAGAAGATGGACAGTATAGAAGTCTTAGATTTTTCTGAATGAATGGTTATAGGAGTAGTGATCTCACCCCTGAAAGTAGCTAGTCTTTTCCCCTAAACTTCTCTTACAATTTTACATCCCACAAGCTGCTCTGTTGAGAAACACCACAGGCACTATCAGTAGGTACTGAGCATTCCATTTAGGTTTATTAGAAACAAAATGGAAAGAGATTGAAGCCACAGCAATTAAGCAGCCACCACCTTCATCCTCTGAGCTTCTCGATTGCTCCCAAGCAGCTCAGTGTGTCAGCAGAGCAGAGAGTCCAGCAAGGCAGAGTCTGCAACAACTGAAATGTTCACAATTCACCCTGGAAGGCTCCGAATACTTCTCAGCAAGTACCTTTTCTAAAGATGACAAAGGTTATTTCTATTTAAACTTGCATGCTGCAAAAGTTATCACTGCCCTGCAGAGGCAAAGTAAATGAAATACCTTGGACTTCTGGAACCGGCACTGCATTTGCACAGCGGTATCACAGCTCAGAGAGACCCTACGGTTTCTTGTACCCACTATCTGATATTTGTCTTTTAATGAAAAAAATGTGCATCTATAAGGTTTCAAGGATGTTCCTTATGGCACCCTTATCCAAGATACAGAGGAGGATCAAAATAACCTGTGACTTTGTAGCTACACAGCTTCCAACTCTGAAGGAAAACAAAATTACAAGGATATCAAGAACAATATTGTACTTCTTGAAGAGACAAGTAGATGTATCTTTAAAGCCACCGATGATAAATTATTTGCTAAGCTATTGCTGCAGTTTGCTCTGTGTGAGTGTATCTTCAACTACATCCAGCTAAAACACCACATTAGAAATTGATAAGAAACTGAGCAGTGTGTATTTATTTTTAATTCTTAAATAATTCAGGGCTTTCATTCATACTTTCTGTTAAACTATCACATCTTCCATAGGAATCAATTCAAGGACAAAGAAAACACCCATATTTACCCCCACCTATGCCTCAAATACAACATTGGAGAAGATACTCCAAACTAAAGAGGACAGAAGCAAAATGCTGCAATCCCAACAGTTTTCACCCATCTCAGCTCCCCAGGGTTTTGCAGAACAGAAAAATAAAGTGGCAGAAGTAACAAAAGCCATTTCTGATTACTGGTAGTAATACAGGGGAACACACAGTGCCAAATCACATATTTTGCAGTGTTATTCTAATAAACAGACAATAAAATGCAGCCAGAATGTGGTGCTGGGATTGAATCCCATCTGCAAATGTAAACGCATTTTAGACACCTCAGCTGTTCACAGCATTCATATCATTGCTTTAGTTTCCTCCAAAACAGTAGGAGGAATCCCTACCATGGAAGAAAAGACCATCAAAGACTGTTAAATGCAGAGATACAACATAATCCCCATCTCAGAAAGTCCCTAAACTGCAGATTGCCAGACACTAGAAGAGTCTATCAGAGCTGCAGGTTTGATTAATTCCCACCCTCTTCCCTTAAGCATCTGCTGCCAGCAGCTGCTGAGAGAGGGTGGTGGGACTAGGCAGGGCTTCCCTCTCTCCCACTCTGACTGGGCTCACTTTCCAGGATGGCTGAAGGTTCAGGTTTTTGGTGGTGACACTCCAGCCCCTCAAAACATCAATAAGGGTGAGAAAGAAGATACTTTTACAAAATGAAGCAAAGAGGGGCAGCTGTTATAACCACAAAAAGTATAGCATAGACAGAGAATGGTAGACAGGAAAATTAAATGTAGAATTTTTAAAATCCATGGGAGAAGACCTGAACGAAATGTAATCCCAACATAAAGCAAACCTGTTTCAAAGAATCGTTAGAGAAGGAAAAGATTTAATGAAGCTCTTACGGAGAGTATAAATGGGAACAGATTTACAGTGATCTTGGAGTTGCTGTGGTCTTGCAGAAGCATACCTAGTTTTCATAAGGATTTATGACAGTTCAGCACATTTTTCTTAGTATAGTAAAGAGGAATCTAGTCTGTGCAGAGCAAATAGCTGGGAAAAGCAGCCTGTGCATGAAGCTTGTCATAGCAAGGGTGATAGACAGGAGTACTCAGCTTTCAGCTTGGCTTCTACACTTCGATCAAGTGCTCTCAGCAGAGAGAGAGAAAAATCCTTCAGTCTCTCACTAGTAATTGGACAAAGTCTTAAGGATAAGGAAAAAATAAAAATTCTTCAATTCCCATCCTCGAGCACCTCTTCATAAGCTTGGAGATCACAGTGCTTCAGTGCTGTAAGTGAGCAAGGGCTTCTCCAAAGCAAGAGCTTCTAAGTGATGTTCATGAGGAAGCAAAACCTAAAAAAAAATCCCATTAAACTGTGTCTTATTCCCCACTCAAAGGCACATTTTTCCCTTTAAGCTGCAGGTGCCGCTGTTGGAGGGAAACCATACACATACACTAGGGATGTAACATATTTATCCCCTGCCAATTATGTACAAACCTTGATTCAATTACAGTGACATCTTCTGTGTTTACAAGAAACAGAACACCTGAACAAGGGTGTTAATATTCCATAAAATTCTAAGCACAAGAGACCTGAATTATTAGGATTTCCATAACTCAAGCCAGTAAGTACCCATAATTAACTGCTGCCTTGAGTATAATTGCTCACAACAATCTCTGCTACTGGGAGCTAAGTAGAAGTCCCCTTAAAGAAATAATACAGCTGTTAATTTTAAGGTAAATAGAACTAGAAGTATTAAAAAAATCTCCTTAAACAACAAAACAGGAACAAATACTTAACATCAGTTCTCTTCCTCACAATCAAAGAAATAAATATATACCAGTACATAAAATGGGAAAGCATTTCTTTCAGAAACTGCAGCAAAAATAGATCATCCATAGGAGGGAAAATCCTGCTAGGCAGATTCCTAGGCATTTCTAGGTCAGGCCCCAGTGTCAGGAGACCTGCTCCCTTGCACAATAGGCAGTACTGTAACCTGGGTTTTCTGCAGTCACAGGTTTCAAGTTCAGAATAAATCTGCTGCTTAAAAGGTGCAGGGTACATTTTGTGGTTGAAAATGTGACTGTGGAATACCAAAATAACTCAATATGGCTCTATGCTCTTCCAGACTCAGCATTGTTTGAGTCACAGCCCTCAACAAGTGTCCTAACTCAAATACTAATTTAATTACTGCTTAGATTTCATTATTTCATTAATTTCCTGGGGAGGAGAGGGACAACAGAAAAAAAAAAAAACAAAACACTTAAGTCATTCAGAACTGTGAAGTGCTAATAGCCCCACAAATATGGAATAAAGTAACATCAATCACAACTGCTGAATGGCAGAGAGAAACTCCTGCAGAAAGCATCTGTGTCCAGCCCATCCTCACAAAGTAAGCAGCAGAAGGCCAAAACAGTCTGGGAAGACAGAAAAAGGAACATCATAACATCACTGAGTGCTCAGGGAAGAAAAAACTCTTTGCATCAAGTCTAGTCAATAGATTCTGAACCTCTATTGATCGGAGCAGCTGTGAAATGCTTCAAGTGCAGGTATAACACAGACATCCAGGTGACTCAAGCTTTTAAATAAACCCACAGAGGAGCAGAGCAAGGCACAGCCTAGCCTTGCAGAGGCATTACAACAGATCCTGCAGCAGCAGGTGTAACAGAAAACACTCAGCAATGACAACCTCACTGGAGCAGAGCATTATCCTTCAGTTGTCTCCATATCTAAAAGACACGGTATCATGGGAACTTGAGAACCAGACTGGCAAAGCCATATCAAAGCTCACAGCAACCTATTCAGGCATACAAGTTTAGACGGAGCCCTCTTTGACATAATTTTCCTCTATAAGAATCAGAGCGTTTCCAGAAGGCCTGTTGACACAGGTGCCCTGGTCACATTGTGTTTTCCTTGTGTTCATCTACCTGTGTTCCCTCCACCTGAGAAGAGCAGAATGATCCATACCTAGAGCTGGGGTATTGCTAAGGCACATACAAGGAAGCAGGAAATGAAAGGTATTTCCAGATCCCACACATTAAATTCAGCTTATATTTTTTTTATTGGTCACCTATTCATGCACATACACACAAAAAAACAACCCAACACCATCCAAACTCAAATCCAGCCTCTTGGGCAAGCACAGCAAGTAACAGGGTACTCCAAGTGGAGAATGGCTGTCCCCCTTTGCTTCCATCCCAGGGGACACTAAAGCCTTCTGGAAACACCAGAACAGAATGTGACCAAATCCAGCAAAGAAAAACCACTGAATACAAATTGGTAGAGTTTTATAACCAAGTGAAAAATTCTAGGCTAGAAACTCATTTTACAAGAGCACCTCAATCAATAAGCCTTGCCATTAGTCAAATTTCTGACTAATGAATGCACTTATATGCATGCTGAACAAGTTCAGACACTCCCTGAGACAAACAAAATAAACCAAGGGAATAATTGTATGGGTCACTGTCCATGACTAGCCTCCATTTCATACATTTTACATAAATCTTGCACTTTACAGCTTGGAGAATTTCATGCATCTTGAAAGCTCAAAAGGTTTTCACTGAATAATTATCATCTCTAAAGCCCAGAGCCATCAACCTGATCACTATAGTGAAAACCTTAAAAATTCAATTATTGCTTAGTAAATGCAATTGGCTGACTAAACCAGTATGAAGTCTGTTGCTTTGTTGTGTTTTGTTTAAAAATCAAAATTTCCTTTGACTTAAACAGAAAAGGTAAAAAGGAGAAACCATTCATGAACTAATTCAAATTCCAGTAGCTCTTCATCTCCAGATGGCTGAATAATCTTCTCTGGAGTCACAGTAACTCAGACTGAGACTCTTACCTGCTATCCCCTACTTTCCAATATTTCAAAGGTAACTTCAAATATTCCTCATACAGAGCCAGCAACTCAAGAGAGCTACTCTACCACAGGTAATGGGCCACTGGGGATTCACACAGACAAGTTGGGGGGAAAAAAGTAGAGCAGGAGGAAAAAAAAATTTAAACTGTAAATGCAGAGAAATACAAAGAAAAAGATGGGGACAGTGCAAGGAAAGCCATGGAGGTCCTTCACAGGAGTACCTTGAGCCAAAAGGAAGCTGTTAGTCAAATCTTAGTATTTCCCTTCTGAAGTTAAATTCCCTCCAAGTTGCTGCATCTCTTTCTTTTGGTGCTTTGATGCAAAAATTTATCAAATAATATCCTTTTATCTCCAAAGAATTTTGGAGTTTAGCAGCAAAGTTCCACTGACATCTGATTTTTTTTTTTTTTTACCAGTAGCCACCCAAACCCACTTATTACTAACATGCAAAACAAACACCATATTTTCTTTTAGAAGATTAAAGTACTTAGGTCATTTTTGCATTAAGTAATGGGGAAAAAAGAACTTAATATCTCATTATCTTAGCAGCTTTCTTATTTCTATCAGCCATTTCAGTGATTGTTGATTAGAGTTATAGCAGAGGAGTTTAACATACACATAGAGACACAAATTGCTTTAAGGATAGCACCAGTATCTCCAGGGCAACACAAAGAGGACAAATGTAGCTGACATAATGGGATTAAGTACAGGTATGGTGTAAGACTCAGATTTGTCCAGATATGAAAAAGATCTGGTGCCATGAAATATAAGTGACTACATAGGAAAAGAAATTAAAGACAGAAATAACATTAAAAATATTTATGCAGAACATTTATCTGCCTCCACCATAGAATCAGGACAAGCACACACTACCAAAACAATCATGAGGATAAAACTGAAGAGAATACACCAGCAGACAAAGGAAGCAAACCCACAGCTATCCAAAGATATGAAACCCATATGTTATCCCTCTGCTGCATTTAGCTTTCAATTTGAACTGGAAAATACAGCCTCTTGGATTTTAGCAGTTTGTCTTATACATAATTTCTATTTTCCATTGATTTCCTGTTGCAACCACACTTTGTGTGAAATAGCATACAATAGAAAATAATACGTATGCCCATTTTACTGTCCCAAATTGGATTTCTGTGCCATTTCTTCTGATAGACCAGTTTTATTTCATCCCATCATTATTTTACCTTATCTGCTCTCAGTCTTCATTTCATTTCAAGGAAAAACTCATCCTTATGCAGGAAAGCCAGCACATGATATACCCAACATTAAAAACTCACTGAAGCTTTATTTGGAGCACACAGTTCACAGAACAAAGATGAATTTTACCCTCAATAAATACTGAAAATTCCTGGCCAAATAAAGGAGAATACAGCATGCCAAATATGCAACATGTTTCCTTCAAAACAGATTCAGTGCTTCGTTCCTGAAGTGATTTGTGTCCACATCCAATACCTGACTTTCAATATCCCCCTAAGCATTTTCTCAAATGTCAGAATAGCTGAGGTTATGATACTCTCTGTCAACCAGCTCCTACCACAGAGTCAAAGGTACAGCAATGTAAATTAGACTCCCAATGACTATTGGACCCTTTTCTCAGGAGGAAAGAGAGGGGAAAAAATAGACAGCTCTACACCTCTAAACTTTTATGTCATGTAAATCAGGATGCAGTCACATACCCCAGTGCTCACTGTCACAAATACAAAATACCTACCTTCCATGTTCAACTCAGCCAACCCCAACTGACTTCAAATTAGTTTTTTTTAAGAAATCCAAGGGGTTTTTCTCAGTAATTTTAAATAAGATTTCTGTGTATAGGGGAATATCTAAACTATCTACACCTCCCTAAAACAGAATGCAGTCAGGAGGGGAGCCTGCAGAACATACGTGTTCCTTCAGCCTCAAAACAATTGGAGCAGAGCTGTAAACAAGGATATCCCAGAACACCTTTCATGTTGTCACAAGTGAAAGGGAAGGGCTCCCGACAGAATGACATTCCCATTTTTCAAACTACTTTATTTTTTGTTAATAATTAGCTCGGGTATGAGCTTTTAATGTTCTGAGAGCTGACTGCTCTCCCCACCCTGGTTTTGTTTGTCTCCTTGCTCACAGCTCGTGCATACAT
>JAWWEW010000169.1:8483866-8551877 GCA_035583185.1 Anabacerthia variegaticeps
GTTCTTTTCCTCCTTTCTCACTGTTTAAACAGGCAATGTTGTGCTGGCCATACCTGACCAGCTCCTAAATGCAAGGCACAGAGAATCAATAGTGCAATCCCACAACAAAAACATACATCTCAAACCAGAATTAATACAAACATTGCACATATTTAATAAATTACTATACACACACCTATGTATGTCAGTCATATGGGAGTAGAGGGGTTGTTTCTATGTTCAGGTCTTTCTCAAGAACAAATTGGCGGGGAGTACAAAAGAAGCCACAACCAACCTTTCCCTTTATTCTTGGACATGTCACATAAAGTGGGAAATGTCCGAAACAGGTAAAATTGGAAGATGATTGCAGTTAAAAGGATTAAATGAGTCATTCAAAGGCATTTCTGCAGCACTCTGTGTAATTGAACAGCCTTTCTTTCCCTTTTCTTCTGAAAGAAAACCTTAATTGCAACCATTGAAAGGAAATAAGTTCCTGGCTATTTTTACCAAATACATGTTATGTCTCAGCAAGGTGCTCCCATTTAACTCTGCAATACAGCTATAAAATGGTTTATTTGATTTAGTGCTTTACTTCTGAAGTACCTCACACACCACATGAGGCAGCGAACCATGAGAGAGGTTCAGACTGATGATGGAAATGCAAAATCTTGTATAAATCCTCCATAATGAGAAACTTCTGAGGGGCTTTGGTGCTCTTACTTCAGGAAGAGGAGAGAAAGTTGCATTACAAGCTTGCAGAGAACCCCAAATCCCATCAGTCCAAAGTGCCATCAGCCACACTCCAGCAAACCATTCACACATCACCTGGAAAAGAGGGTACCAGGGAATGGTACTTTTCAATTTCATCCCCAGGCAATAGGACAAAACATGGCCAGAGAGAAATGGATATTTTCCCCATCATATTTCAGTCACTTGCCTGCTGGCTTGCAGTCTTCAGGAAGGTTCATCCCTGCCTCTCCCGCAGTATGGTCTGCAAACCTGCAGCTGTTATCTTCTTGCATCCTTGCAGAGGATCCCTTTCAGCCACAGGGCAACTAAAACCAGTTGGGCAACTCATTTGCGTACATCTCAACATCATCTCAGTCCAAACAGGTTCCTGGCCCATGATGCTCATTTACACCACAGCAAACTAGCCTGAAATTTCATTTATTCTAAATCCACAATATCACCCTGGCAGCACAGAGGGACTTTGAAATGAGTCACAGTGTAATTCATTGCTCTTTTACGATGCCAGAGGAGCATAAAGTGGCCTGAGTGCAGACAAGATCATAGCCAAATGACTTCTGCCATTGATTTCATCAAAGTAGAATTAGATCCAATTTTACTGTTTATTGAACCGAGTGTAAAACCCAGCCCAGTGGTGCTGGTGTCAGTGAAGCTGCCTGTTTGGCTCAGCTGGGATGTACACAAAGACACCCAAACGTGCCTAGTTTAGGTGTCCTAAGAAGATCTGCTGAAGAAAAAGATCCAGCTCAGAGGGTAGACATGGAACAGGTTGCAAATGAAATCCTTCTATTAACTCATTAGATGGACACTAAAAAACAGAGGGACTCAAGAAGTCCAGGTGTTCCTGACCTTAATTTCTAGGCCAGTTTTCAGCTATAATTATTACATTCATCACTTTGCTTTGTATCACAACATTAATCTGCTATATTTTTGAGCCTCTACTTTTCATTCTTCTCCTCTTCCTTGCCTGATACTGGCTGAAGGAGAGATGAGGCAAGGAGGTTTTTGGCAGACATTCACAGGTCTTCTCTCACTGTGTACCTCAATCAGATCTATAACACTGTAAGATACAAGGGGTTGTCACATAGCAAGAAGCAGAGAAATCAGAAGATACCATCAGTCTTATTCTATTCCAAAAGCCTGTTGGTAAAAGCAGGTTTCCCAATTTTAGCTTGTGTCCACTCTGATACATCTCAAAGTCATTATTTGGCTTATTTTTTTGCTGATATTTTGACCCTACTTAGCAACCTCATGGATGAAATAAGCATGAAGTAGTCCAGAATTCTCTTAGTTTTGACTCATGAAGAGAAAGGTAGGTAAGTGAAGGGATGAAGCTTTGTGACTAATAAAGGGCAGGAGCTCTGCCCAGTTCTACCCATTATGATTCTTCTTTTCTGAACTTGCAGACCAATACTGATGTGGTTACTAAGCCACAGCCAAAAGGATGTACTCTAGACAAAGGCAGTTTTTGAGGCAGGTCTAGGACCACAAAACCAAGACTGAATCTGAAATTCTCAGCTCATTTCTGTTGTCTCAAACAGCCACAAACCACTGGTTTTCCTCATAGTCTTGGTCAGGATCCTGCCTTTGATACTGATCTATATGTTATAAGAGAAACTCAGCTCTAATGCTCTGGACAGAAAATTGCATAGAAATTAAAAGTACATATCAGTAAGGTATGTTTTTCAAGATATAATGTTGCACATAACATCATTTGGCTCTTAGCTATTGTAGGCTGACAACAACTAGATCATACTGGATGATTCAAACTTGTTCTAAAAATAAAGCTGCTGTGAGTGTCTGCAATGCAGCATCTGAGTGCTGAAGAACAAGTAATTGTTTTCATGCATCAGTCCTGCAAACCATTTAATGAGCAAAGCAGAGCTATTTTCAGCATGTATTCAAATACTCCTCTTTCCTCTTCACTGTTACAGCTGACATATAACATGACTAATCACTACTACCACATCTGCACAGAATAAGTGTGCAGGTTCTGGCAACACAACTAATTTACTTGAACTTGATATTAGTTTTCAATTAATATCAAGCTCAATTTTATTAGAGAATATGACATGCATATCTGCTAAAAACAGTAACCTTAAGTCAAACATGTACTAGTTGCAAACTGAAATCAGTATCTGAATTGTAGTTATTTGGAAATAATTAATGAAAAATTGGTGTTGGTTTAGTAGATATAGAAAAATACTGTCTATCTGAATAGAAAAAAAATAAATACATAAACTGTTAAGATTCCATTATAAACTCACGTTATTTAAGAAGGGGGAGGGGAGGGAACCTGAAGAAATAACCCAAATTGCCCTCCCTTCTAAAAGTTTTGATAATTTGTTTTATCCCCTTTCCACAGGAAAAAAAAGGACTGTTCATTGATTGAGAAATGTTAATTTGAAAATATGCTTTCTACAAAGAACTTAAGTAGACAATTTACTTTCCATTTAGAAGAAAAGCTTTTCATCCCGTATGGTTACACTTTCCAACCAGTCAAATAAGATTAAATTATTAGCAGTAGGAGTACAGAACCAAGACCTGTCATATACATTCAAACCCTGAAATAACCATCAACTCAGACCTCATCTGAAATATCTACTATGTTATTTTTTACTTCAGCCTTTTTTTCCCAATTTCCCCACTACAAACTTTTGGAAACAACACACAGTTTAGCATCTCTTCACACAAACATGCCCATTAACAAACCCAATTAAGCACAAGCTATGTATGTGACCTCACTTTGTTCTTACTATTACAACCAGCACCATATAACTCCTTTATAGCCTCCAGTTTTCTCTCCCCATACTCCTATTTGAGGGCATTTCAATAAGCATTTTTTCCAAATCTCATCCTAAAACCTGCCCACACACATTTCCAGCCTGTTTATAACTTTGTTCAGTGCCAACATTATCCCTCAATTTAAATGTTCATGGTCATTTATGACTTTTTAATATGTTTACAAGCAGCAGTGAAAATGTACAGACAGGGACAAAAAAATAATCAGCCTGGTCCAAGTACAATCTTGCAGCCTGCAAGCCTTACCTGGCCAGATGTGGAATGCTGGATAGCCAGAGCCACATACTGCATCTGTTCTTGCAGAGACCTCACCAGCCCCAGGTGCAAAAACATCCCAAACCCTCGTGGAGATGCATGTCCTAATTCATCCTCCAGCTGCATTTATCACCACCACATTGATGTCCAGTGTGTTTCTCTTAGAGCTCCCAGCTTAGACCAGCAAATATTTCACCATTCCTCCAGTACATGTGGCTTTGTGTTTTGTGCTGTTGATTTTCATCCTGTTGTCACTGCTCTCTTCTCCAAAGCCATTAATTTCTTGTGTAGAGACTCTTTTTTGCTAGTCAATCATTCCTTTTAGTTTTGATCTGGTAGGGAGTTTCGTTAACTCAAATTGATTTTTCTTGGTGCCAAGTTTATTTCATTACAAAAAAAAAAAGAATATTGAAAAAAATCATGAAATCATGCCATGATTTTTGGTTGGAAGGCACCTTAAATATAATTTCATTCTAACCTCATTCCACTGGAGCAGGTTCCTCCAAGCCCCATCTAACATGGCCTTGAACACTTCCAGGGATGAGGCATCCACAACTTCTCAGGGCAACCTATGCCAGGGCTGCACCACCCTCACATCAGGAATTTCTCTCTGAAACATAATCTAAACATCTTCTGTTGTAGTTTAAAGCCATTGCCCTTGCCCCTACGCAAAAACAGTTGATTTTGGTGCCTATCACAGTTTTGTGCAAGAATCTCTGCTAAACCCTCATTTGCCAAGTTCATTTAGGCAGTTATACTGACTGCTCAGTAATTTTCTTTAAGTACAGATACAGCCTTGAAAAAGATCCAAATGCACCCCTTACACATACATAGAGACAATTCAAGCAAAGGTTGTGTCTTGAAGGGTACACCCAGTATCTAAGAAACAAAATAATTAATTGTCTCATTTGCAGAAAACCCCTATATACAGTATTAATAAAGGACAAATTAGAAGGCATATTTTACATGCATCATTAAACTGGTAAGATTAAGTTTGCACAAAATGTAATTGCCTTTTGATGTGAATAAAGCACAAAAAGCCCAATCAGATGCAGCACAATCTAATTTATGACACAGCCCTAGAATTTTTTGGTGATTAGTGTCACAACATCACAAGTCTAATATATTACAGAGTTAAGAGGTACATAGCCCTGTCATAAATTATTTCACTTTTCTCTCCTGCACATTTGAGGTGACAGAATGAAGGTAAGTTCCTTCCTGACCAGTTAGACAGCTCATTATTTCCCCAGAACACTCCTGTGCCATCACTAATCACTGCAATGTATCATCATTCATTTAAAATATCAATCTGATACAATCCATGTTTAAAAGCACATTGTTTTCTAACTTTTCACTACCTTTGAGAACAACTTCTTAACTGAATTCTGCAAAGACTGACAAATGGAAACTCCCAAAAACCTAAGGCTAAGACCTTTATGAGCTAGTTTCTCAGATGAGGCAAGTTGTATTTTCTCCACTGTATGTGTTACATTGGGGATTGAGTTAGTTCTCATTGTAGCCAAGGGATACAAGAGCCACCTTTCACTTAGTATGAGCAGAAGAATCAATCTCTTCCTAGAGAAGGTGAAAGGACTCCTTATCCAAAAGCAGCTGCCAAACAAATGGTAATTCTAACACACTTTTCTTATGAGCATCATGTACAAGGCTCTACAAACAATGATGCAAACGAGTTCAGGCACCAACCAAGTGGGCAAACAAGTGTTTCCAAACAGTGAATGCATTAGTAAGCAGATGCCTTGTATCAGTGAGCAAATCTTAATGTTTCTAAATTTAGAAAGTTTAACTGGGATATGCTGAGAAATTTTGCTTTACGAACTTACTTTTGAGGTTATCATAATTCCCAGCAAGAAACACTGAGTGTTTCTCAATAGTGGATATGCAGATACAGTGAAGACATTTTGTAAAATAGACCAATTTTTTTTAATTGGCACACAGCTTAATCAGCTTCTTCACACACCAGAGGGAACTTCTATTAGGTAGAGCTTTGATTGTTTTCAAAAAACCTTTGGAAAACAAATATGTCTATCAAGAGCAGAGATAACATATGCCTGCCTCAAGCCATGAAGTTGATGGAACGTCCGGGGGTACAAAGGCACTTACCTGCTAAATGCTAGAGCCGTGCAAAACTGCTCCAAGCACAAGAGAGTTCTTTGTATTGCAGTTAGGCTGGGTGAAGCACAGAAGAGGAAAAGGACAACTGTGATTTTAAGGTTTTAAATATGTTCCTAGCCTTTTTGTAAACAATTTAGCTTAGGAGAGTAGCAACAGAAGAGGGTATTCATCCCAGGTTACACAAAGAGCTTAACCCATTTCAGCACCCACATGCATTGTACTGAATAACTGTTCAAGGCATGAACAGTTTCACCAGTGCTACTGAGTCAGCATGGGAGGGAGGGCACTCATTGTGACTTAAGTCATCAAACTGAGGACCTTAAAATCCAGTAGGTTTGCTTAATTTCACCCATGGGGTAAAGAATTACATCAGCTGACAAAGCCTGCCTGTTGAAGAACCATTTAATTGAAAGTGAGGAGACAATAGAAACTCTATTTTATCTACACTACTCTTGTATGACTGAAAATTTGTCCTAGAGAGAAAGCCTTAACTCTTGGATAACACTGTTCTGGCTGAGCTGAGATTTTTTTCCTGAGCAGTTGCTCTAGTGGCCTATTAGATTCTCCTTGACAGAAAGTGCCCATAGGTGCCATCATAAATACATGGACTCTTGGCTAGTGAAGGTCAACCAATGGCTTTCTTACTTCTGAAGAAAGTAAGAAAGACTGTGGCCCAAACCAGTTTCTAGTTAACAGATGGAGCTTAGTCTTAAAAACTTATTGTAACTACCAGAAGTTTTTCACATAGTACCTTCACAGTATAGATTTCCCTTACTTAGTTCAGACTCCTCAGGAAATCTCCCTGCAGTAACACATGGTTCAGATTTAAGTCTAAATAAACCATCAAGTGTATTCACTTAACCTGCATAATTGAGGGCAAAAAAAAAAAGTCATACCAAATTTCCCTATCTGAATTTATTCCATAAATGCTATTTACAAATGCAAATATTGACTGTTTAGGAAATATCAGAATCTCAAACAGACCTTATAAGCTTTAAATGGGCAGATTTTTCACATTGATTATGCAGTGAAATATTCAATAATCAGCTGCACAGTGCAATACATGCTACATCTTCCAGGCCAGAAATAGCTGATGGCCATTATCATAGCAAACTTGCTTTCAAAGTGGGCAAATTAAAACAAAAGGAAATAAAGTGAACGAAACCACATCTGCTCTGCTTCCTTGCAAGAACATGCACTGGGGCAAGGGAGAAAGGAAGGAAAAAAGAATAAGTTTTAAGTTGAAAAAAAAAAAAAGCCAGAAAGTGCTTACTGAGCTACAGGCAATTTGCTAGCAGAT
Organism: Anabacerthia variegaticeps; assembly: GCA_035583185.1. Lineage (NCBI taxonomy): Eukaryota > Metazoa > Chordata > Aves > Passeriformes > Furnariidae > Anabacerthia > Anabacerthia variegaticeps. The sequence goes on from JAWWEW010000169.1 coordinate 8,491,083, forward strand.
ATCATCAAGCTAGGAGGAAGCAGCAGCACAAGCCAGAGGGGTTTTTACAAGGAGCAGCAGGGGTCCCCTCTAGCAGAGTTGGGAGCTGTGCACAGATAGCTCATTTTAGCCACATCTTCAGCACTTTGTCAATGAGTAAAGACCATTTAGTTCACAAAATCCCCTGCAAAAAGCTCTGTTTTCTCTACTTCAATTGCTCTATCCCCCCAAAGAATAAAAAATATGAAGTGCAGTAATCACAAGCTGAAATTCTACCGAGAGCACAGCTGAGCAACAGTTGAGTCGTAGAGATCAATATTCCCTGCAGGTGCTAACCCCAAGCTGCCCTACCAGGGAGAGCAAGGATCAATCTGTGCCCGGCAAAGCTGCCCACAGAGATTGTGATTAGGGCCAAGGCAGCTCAAAGGAAAGGTGGGGGGGAGAGGGAGGAAGTCACAGAGCTCCAAAATTCAACTTTCAGTGCAGTTGTTCACAATCAGGTGCTCAGCTGGGACTGTGCAGACAGGTTTTAAATAAGTGCCTTGCAAAGTTGAAACATTTGAACCACATTGTTTGAAACACCAAAATACAAGAGTGTGGTTTTTTTCACTAACAAGAGACTCAAGCCTTCAGGACTGAGCTTTTAAATCCAGAACTGACACCTAAAGAGACCAGCTCCCCTGCCATGTCAGAGACCAACCCACAGCACAGAGACCCTCCATGGGCCATCCCCTCTCTGGGCCAGAGCTAAAGTCCACAAGCCCCACAGGGAGGAGGACCAAGGGGAAAAACACAGGACAGGGATGCAATTCTGTAAACTGGGCCACACAATTTCAAAATAATTTTATGGTACTTCAATACATCTGAAGCACAGCAGCAAAGCAGACCCTCAGAAAAAAAAAAAACCACAGCAATAAGAGGGGTCAACAGAGCATCCCATAAGAAAAAATCATTATCTAACAGCAGCTTTTAATATACTAATAGAGTAACATACACAGGACAGGTCGAATATGTCATATGTACAGCTTTTAATCCAACACACAGAGAAAGGACAGCAGCAGAAGAAATTGGAAAATAATATTGCCACATAGAGGTATGAATTTACTAAAGATCAGAGTGCAGTAAGAGCATTCTTAGGCTGAAGTATTAGGGAAGAAGCAGTAGATCCTTGTTCTGGCCAGTTAGTTTGCTCACTCTTAACCAAATTTCGATTTCTTAAAAAATAAAATCTGTCTACGGAATAATATTTCAAGATCATTTTTACATATCCAAGTTATCTGCCATTTATGTCTCTACAAGGAGCAAGTGGCTCATATCTTGCACAGTATTCACATTTTGTAATATAGATTCAGTTACAAGAACTAGTTCTGCACATAAACCACAGCTGACAATTATTAGTCCTCTTGTGTTCAGTTACTCTCCTGACACACAAAAAACCCAAGGTAAGATGGGAGAACTGTTCTTTGTGAAGGGGAGCAGCATTTAAGGAAAGCCTGAGTGGAACAGGTTCTGGTCAATGCCAGTCTTACTGCAATTGCTGCAAGAGGGTCAGATAATAAAACGTTACTTAAAATACTTTTATTCATTATGTGTGCCATGGTTCTTTACAACTGTTAAGCACATGCAGAGAGATCCAGACCAATCAAACTGTCCAACACCCAGTGCACATGTGTGTAGTGCTTTGGGATGATTGTTACAGGACTGTAGCCCTCACGGTTTGTGCACTTATCCCCAAAACCACACAGCTGAAGAACATTTCAGTTCTTCGAGAAAAATATTTCTAAGGACCACTCATCTGGAAACTAGTAAGTAAATCAAATTGCACATTGAACCAGCTTTACTGAGAACAGGTGTGAGAAATGCAGTTAATTGCACCTAACAAGTTCTGCTGCACTGCTGTAATCGCTGCTTAGTCAAGTCAGGGCTGAATTTGCCAGAAAGTCACAGAAATCCTTGTTATTTCTTCACTAGCACCTTAGTATTTGCTACAATGCAACTTTTGTGATTACAACTGTCAGTAATAACTCAGATTTGATTTAAAACTCATTTGAACACCCAAATAAATTCTGCTTAGAGGATTTCCTGTTAGCTGACCCTAACACCACCACAGACACAATGGCTCCAGTCTGCACCACTTTATATGCACAAGTTTACTACTGGCAGCACAACACTCTGCAAGCTTACCCCCTTTATTTGCATTTCTTTAAAGAGAAGAAGCACAGAACACCCGCTACAAGGCATCTCTGGGGCTGAGTCCCTAAAAACTCACAGCACACAGGTAGTGAGGATTACAGACAGAGCAGGCACATGGAGAATCCAGCCCTAAATGCCTTGCCATTGCATTAAGGTGGTGTTTATCCTCTTAGACATTCCAAATGCTAAATCCAGGGTTGTGTTTTCCTTATTTTACCTGCCTTATTCAGGCCTGGATGATGGTACAAACCAAGCTACCTCAGAAGAAGTGGTAATACAATGAAGACTTGTAGTGAGATATATGAAAGTCAGAAGTTGCTTCTCTCGTGCTGTAATGGAAAAAGTTAGATTTTTGGCTACAAGGAACATGTTCTTGTAGTGAAAAATGTTACTTGAGGAAGGGAAAGACAGAAAAATAAAAACAAAAAAACCCAGCTTTCAACATTAGCAATTCCTATTATAATAAAATCTTGGAAGATCTGCTAATAATAAAAGTCTTTAGTTAATGCAAAGGTGAAATAACTATTTGTAAAAAACAAAGGCAGAAGTCTGGCCTCAATTATTTTATAGTTTCTTCCAAGATAAACAAGAAATCCTGTGGGAGGACATAAAGCAGGAGGTAATTTAAAGGGTGTAATATCTCTTATTTTGTCCAAGACAAAAATTTTATTAGTTTTGCTATTGAGCAATTTTTAGTGGTGAGAGGAAAGGAACAAACAAATCAATGTAATAATTCTGAAAGAAAAATCAAGTTTAATAACAAGCAGCTGTAATGTATGAACAGATACAAGAAAATCCTTCAAGATGATTGTTCCATGTCAGCTTTGGACAAGATGTAGCTGGAAGATTATATATTGCATTTTACATCAGTTTCTGTTAAATGGTTACAGTGAAATTGTGTTGTTCCCCCTTGTCTCTTTAGCATGTCACTGTCACACAAAAGTATATTTTTCTTTTCAAACTTACCTAACTGTGCTAAAAAGTACCATTATACCAAGAGAAACATCAGCTCCTCCGCTGTGTTTACTCACAAAAATAAACAAACAACAACCAAAAAATGCAAATTAAGACAAAGCAAAACAAGCATTCACAGAAGGAAGATTTAGGGCTTAATACAATGAAACATGTTACTGCACTGCTGCTACATGCAAGCCAGCATAAATTTTAGTAGTGCTTTTCCACCTCTTTCCTTGCTCTCCTTTAGTCACTTGATACATAAACTACAACTTGGAATGCTGATCAGGACAACAGGACAGTGATAAGCAGATGCAAGAGAAAAGAGAGAGATAAGCCCAAGCTGAGGCTGTACCTGAGAAGTAATAACTCAAAAGACACAACAATTTACAAAGAAATTCCCAAACTTCTCATGTTTTGATCAGGTCCAAATACCAAAGGACTTTCACAACCTTCTTAACTGAACCCAGACCCCTATGGTACAGCCCAGAAGCTCTTCAACCCCTAGGTCATTAGTTCAGTAATTTTTATTTTTCTTCACAACTTATTTATTATACAGTAGTCAACTGTCCTGGCATTCTTGATAAAGCACTTGGTTCCAGTTAGTTAAGCTTTGTGTCTCATCAGTCCCCACTTAAGGGCTTTTGACTCTCCAACAAGGCTCTGTCTGCCCTTAAGATTAAATCACTGACAAACATACAACCTACTTTAGTTCATTGTTAAGGTCCAGAAATAGAAATGAACACCAAGAACAAGCATTTTACAAGTGAACAAGGTACCTCTGCATAAGCTTGAAAGATCCAGTAGAAGACAAGTCCCTCATCCTGCAGCAGGCAGATCCACAAGCAGCGTTCCTCTCCTTCTCAGACTGGATCATTAGAAATCACCCACAGGCCCCAGAGAGCCCGTTAAGTTCCCTCACACCTCAAATATTGTTCATCTAAGCCCAACCCCTTACTTTGCATCCCTTCCTCCAAATCTCCCTTTCTGTAATGAGCTTTGGCCCCCTATTCCATCCCCGCCCTCCACAAGTTGCAGGTGATACCAATTTTTCCATCCCACCCTCCACAAGTTGCAGGTGATACCAATTTTTCCATCCCTGCCCTCCACAAGTTGCAGGTGATACCAATTTTTCCATCCCACTCTCCACAAGTTGCAGGTGATACCAATTTTTCCATCCACCCTCCACAAGTTGCAGGTGATACCAATTTTTCCGTCCCACTCTCCACAAGTTGCAGGCAATACCAATTTTCCAAGGCACCCAGCAATTTACCTCAAGGGATCCCAGCTGTCTCTGGGGCTGGACACAAGGGACTCCTCAAATGCATTTAATCTATAGGAGTACTATATATTTTTACAGGATTTCATTTTTATTATCTGATGCATTATGATTCCTCCCAGCTATTGCTGCTGTCATAAACAAATGACATAAGCTGCACTTTCAGCTGAACTCAGTCAATACTTTGGATCCCACAAAGTCATTGTGAACTACAACAGGGCAAATCTTTCAGATTCGAATATTTCACTGATAGGTCTGCTAAATAAAGGATAGTTAAAAAAAGGTACCAAAAATATTATTTGAACTTTGGAAGTACAAAAAGGAGGTGTGGCCAAAGGGAATGTGATTCATGTGTTTACCAAAAAGATTCAGCATGTGATAAGCAAGCACCATCTCACAGAAGAGTGAATTGGTTAGCAAGTCCTGGTGAACGAAAACCAAAACCTTTGCAGCCTGTAAATACTAAATAATCAAAAATTCTGATTTATTTGTTTGATGATGAATGGTGGATAGTAGATTAAATGGCACTCAAATTGCACTCACTTTGATTCAAATTTTTCCTGCAGAAAAAGAAATACCGACAGTCTAAGCCCTTTACATAATAACAATAACATGAGTATCAGTCACTCATTGCAAGATACCACAGATGTTTCCCGTGACTGAGAAGAGAGCACTCTGTGTGCAGTGCTTTGGACACGGTGAGCAAGGGGAGTTGCTTTTCACACTGGTTGTCTGAACACCCCAAAGCTGCTGCCCAATCTGAACCAGAATGGCAGAACCAACAATTTCATTCCTTTTCTGAGCCACGGTGCTGCACTTAACAGCATAACATAAATAGTGTGAGTCCTCATACCTACCACACATGGGGATAGGGAGATTTATCAAAGTGCTTAAAAGCAGTTTAAATTTAACTTTTGCAGCAAGTGAAGGTCAGAAGTCCATTGCTCTGTTCCCTGAGTGCTTCGAAGTGATATCACTTAACTTTACACATTTGGAGAAAAAAAATGTACAATTACTAATCTGTGGACAGTATATGCTTTGGAGCTCTAATGTGCCTAGGAAAGCAGCTTTGGCTACTCTTGTTGAACAAGCAGTACTCAGTCTGCTCTGCAGAGCAATGTGCCAGTATTGCCAGCCCAAAGAATCCAGCAATCCTAAGCTGGAAGCTTCAGAACCATGAGATTTCAATTAAAAATTGCAATTTTTCACTCTTTGCCTTCTGATTCTTTCTTTTTTCATCTTCAAGGTTCAGTCAATACCTTCTTGCAAGTTTCTTCTTCACAAACTCAAGAGCTTAACAGAAGCTGAAATTCTCATATATTTGCCAAGAGCTGGAAACTGAGACCTTGAGCAGAACAGTAAACACTGGAACAAAGGCAGAGGTTGTGAAGTCTGAGCAATTTGTGTTTCCAAAACAGGCTTATGTCTTAACTTTTGGAAGTTCTTAATGATTTAAAATCAACACTAACACAAGTCTCTCAAAGCTACACCCAGGCTTATCATTCTTACTACAGGTTTTGAGATCTCTGCTAAACACAATTAGGAAATCATATGGTGACTTCAGTGGAGCTCTGTTGATTGACACCATAGAGTTATCCCAAAGTTCACCAAGAAGAGATGATATCTTCAGTAAAACTTCTGTTCAGAGTTAATAAGAATCTTGGAAGTGCCTGTTTTTACCCACAAAGCAATCCAAATACATCTGCACCTTGACTGTGCTTGTCTTGAAATATCTGAGCTTTCTTTCATAACATCAAGTTCCAGCACTTCAAAAATATATTTCCCGGTCCTTCTGGGTTCCTGCTTTGGTGACAAGCTTTTTCCTTTGATCTCCATGTAAGAGCTTTCTCCACCATGCTCTCTGCCCCCACCTTTTTCTGGTCTGTTTCCAAGAACTGAACATTTTTAGTTCTCCCATTAGCTTTTAACTTTTGTGTATTTTGCTTTATTGGAACTGGCAACACTGTGCTATTTAAACAGAGCTCCATCTGTCAGAGTCAAGTCCTGCAGGTAGGGTGTCATGTTTGATTTCATGTTATCATTTGTTGTGTAGTCAGAGCTAAAGTAAAAAAAATGTTTACTATAAAAGAGTTACTTTCATAAATTCCTTCGAGAGCTCTTTTACTGCTGTTGCAGGACCCACTTGTGTCCTGGTTAATACAGCCCCTTCTGCACTGCCAGAGAGAAAACAGGAGGGATGTGCTCAGCCTGGCTTTGTTCCCTGTGTTTCATTCCCTCTTCTGCTTCCCACATCAACTGCATGTCCTAAGCATATATGAGAATTGGAATGCCAGCATTATAGCTGATGGAAAACATTGTAGGTGTAAAAGAAAGCATTTTGGAGATGGAGTTTTCAGATTTGAAAATTAATATACTTTCATTGCCCAACTTCAGAGCTGCTGTCCAGTATGAGGTTACATCTGACACTGGAAGAAGAGATAAGGTTGACTTTTATCCCAGTTGTACTTCACAGTCAGGGCTTTCCAGCCAAAAGAGGACAAGATGGGAAGCCAATCCTAATAAAAATATAATTTCCTGGAGCCTTTCTGGTGTGCATATCAAACAGATGTGGTGAACACAATGATTTCCTTCCCAGTGTCATAAACTGCTTCCTTTTTTCTTCTCAAAAAGACATAACCTCAAAAATATGATGCTGACTATAGCCCAGAGATATTTTTGATGTCGTATCTAAAAGCCTTTGCAGCCTATTAGAGTGCTTGTCTACCCTTTTCTTTTCACAAAGAGTAGGCACATTCCAGCTTGCAGGTCTCTCTGATCACATTTTCTTGGGAAAAGCATTAAACACAAGTTTTAATTTTGCTTTATCTTTGGCACTGGATCAGCGTGGGTTTTCTTCAGCCATCCAGAAATGGCTATTCAGGTGAAAGAGCTTTCCTGAGTTTCTTCCTACTCCCTTAAAAAGTTTGCAGTTCGTTTGGGTTTTCTTCCAAACAGCAGCATTAATGTTTCTAGCCTGACATTTCTTAAGAAAGGTAGACCTGCAATACTCACGCTGGGCAGCCTCACAAAGCCAGTGGTGGTGAGGCAGAAATCGTGGCCGGCACCTCTTGTGCCCTCCCATTTTGGAGAGACACCACAGCGGCTGAGATCAAGTTCTGGCAGACTATCCCCACTGCAACAGCGGGAGCTCCAGCACTTCCCAAGGGACAAGCACATTTCCTCTTAATATGAGGATGGGCTGGAGTGCTGTGAGGTGGGCTGTTCCCTTAGGGGGGATCTGGCACTGTGGGAGTAACTGGCACTAAGAGGGATGACAATCCCACATTCGGAGGGGCTGAGAAAGGAAGCTGCAAGTGGAAACATTGGGAAGTGGGATGCAGCCGTAGGGCTGGGTGGGCTGAGCTGCAGCCTTGCTACAGTCCTTGCCGATGGCCATGCTGCCAGCTGGCACAGTCACCTGCCTCAGGCACAGGAGCCCAGCCTGGCTCTCCACCTGTCAAAGCAAACAGCCTGGGAAAGGCCATGTCTTAAACAATCATAGCTCCACTGCTCAGTAAATGTGAGCCATCAATCTGAGGGCTTACACTGACAACAGCACAACTGACCCAGTGCTAGGCAGCTATCCCAAGATCTGTGCTTTTAGTGCAAATAAAGTACCCTGTCAGGGGGAGGAATCGGGTAAGCCCTCTGCTATTAGCTCTGCTGTCATTGTAAGCACTTTTCCAGGATGTGCTCCTGGAAGCAGCTATTTCAATTCATCCACAATTTTTTTCTGAAGCAGATATGACCAGTTTCACCAGTCTTGATGGAAGGTAAACCAGCAAATTAGATGCAGAGAGTCTAGAACCTTGAATACACAGACTCTCATTAATGGCTGTACTGAGCTGGGGTTTTGGAGAGCACTGGTGTGCTGGACATTGAGCAAACAGCACAAAGAAATTTTGTCCACCATATAAAACTATGAGCAAAATTACAAATGGATAGCTCCTATCTTCACATGTGACTAGTGCTCTCATTTAAACTTCCAGAACAGAGCAATTCAAGCTGGAACTATTGCACAAAACTTACATCAACATTGACTTTACCCAGGAAGGCTGCTGGGATTCTTGGACTCAGTTTTCTGGTATAGTAAATTAATCCATACCCATCTTCTTGGTTAGATAGTGGCTGTCCTGCACACATGGAATGAGTTGTGGACAGCTGGAAAGCCTCACTCTGCAAAGAGCAGCTCCCAGAACCACACTGGTCACAGATTGCAGTGGTCCCATAGCCTGAGCATGGCCTGCAGTGGTTCCTATTTCTAAACAAAAGGAGACAACAGCAAAGTCTGCATCATGTACAGCTCATGCAACAGGCAGTCAAGCTGATACCACAACACTGGAATTAAAGGCATCTTTCATTTTGTTTGCCTTCCTTGTATTTACAGCTGCAAACATCAAAGGCTCACTCACTGCACAGACCAACAAGCACATTTAAGTATCAGGATTTGCTGGAACAGCTGCTGCCCAACCAGGAAAGCCATCCTTCAGGCCCATTGTCATTAACAATTCTGTATTTCATATTGATGGCAATGCAAGGAAACAAAAACAACTGTTGTTCAGGCATCAGCAATCCTCCGCTGGACAGCCTGTCTCTCTCCAGGAGTTGTCTATAGCCTGCTTTAGTTTAGGGAAGGGTTGAAAAATGGAAGATGAGAGGTGGAAAGCAGCTATCTGAGTAGGATTACATCCTGCACTGGTATTGGTGTATTATAGGCTACAGTAAATTCCTGTTTCATGGATTTAGTAACTAATGTAATATTTGCTGAACAAATGCATGTTGCAACGGTTTGGCCAATTCCTGGATGCTTTAAGTGGGACTATTTCTTTAATGGATCAAACAGTTCATTTTCTGCTTGAGAAATGGTTTGTGCACCATCCACCTAGAAGTGAGCACTCCTGTAGCAATACCTCTCCCAGCCACTTACTACGTGGCCACGTTTATACAGGCAAAGACCAAGTGGGGGCTTTTCACTCTGCCCCCTTCCCACTTTGCAGATGATGATGATGATGATGATGATGATGATGCTGTCACTTGCTCAGTGTTTCCCCTCTGCTCTGCTGGCTGCAGACAGGCTCAGGGCACCTGTCCCATCCTCAGGGAGAGCTGAACTAAGGAGATCACCAAGGCAGATCTGATTTTAGCACCTAGGGCCCCACCTCTGCCACAACCACCTGGATGACATGGACTATCGCCTCAGAGCACCAGCACCACTCAGGCTCTCTTTTAGCAGACACTTGAAGCTAGAGCTAACCTTTTGTTTGCTTTTCAGTAACATGGGCAACAAGCTGGATCAGGATTTGTCTGTAGTGGTGTGTGAGCTGACGTGCCTGATATGATTCAAGAAGGCTGTGACAGATTTGGGATTTGACACCACATGGTCTGAGTGCCATCACCACAGTGCGTGACTGTGTGTGCAGTGCCATAGCTACAGACTGTGACTTCTCACCAGGGGATTAATTCCTTGTGGAGATTGTAGCAGCAGAGGATTTCCCTTTAAGAACTGCTTCTTGATCTCCACCCTTACCGTTCTTGTTTTTGTTTCTCTGTAAGTCATCTTTTCCCATATTTGTATTTATAGTCTCTAATTCTCTAGACACTTCTATTTCTATGCAGTGATGAGCTCCTCCTAACAAGTATATTTGTCTCCTCTTTGTCCTCAGCTGTGCTGTTTTACCAACATGGGATTAAAATAAGCAGGAAAGCATTAGCATTTTTAATCTCACAGACAACTCTGGGGTTGCTCCCGATGTCCTATGATTCACACAGATTCTGAACAATTTAGGACTCCTGCCCAGGCTTCTGAGACAAAAGAACCTGCAGCTCATCCACCCATTTCTCAGTTTGGAATGGACATAGGAGAGGTGCCCTACCTATAGGTAACACAGATGCAAGTATGTCTGAGGAAGTAAAACTGAGTCAAAGGATATAATTCTAATTTTAGATATCAAGCAGCCAACACATGAGTTACATGCCCTTCCTACTCCACAGTCGTTTTCCTTCCAGATTCCTCTCTGTATATAACCTATCTGAAAATTTTCTCCACACCAAGGCACAGGAGTTGATTTGGTGAGGAAGAAGTATATTCTTTTAATCCTATGTTTTCTTCCCTTCTCATTCACCTAAGCACACAGGAAGTTCTTTTTTCTGTCTTTTTTTCCATACATATGTGCCTAAATCCAACCATGTCAGTCTGCTTAGCTGGGCATAGTTACAGTGAATTTTCATTTCTGCCCAGGGCTTGGTGTTCATAATTCTTTGATTTTCAGTTAAATTCCCTGCCTTAAATTTTCACATTCCCCCACAACCTCAGCATGGAAGGAGATAGAGCACCTCCAAGCAATTAGTCATTGGAAATAATAACATGATGAAGGATGGGAAAGCTGGTTAAAATGGAGGGATGAGCTGGCTGCTTCCATGTGGAGCCTATTCAGCAAAGTCAATACCTATGCATGTTGTACCCTGCTGTCTGTGCTTCAAACGCAGGAACATGGGTCAGAGTTAGGTATAAAGTCAGGAGTGAGCCTCAGAAAGGGAATGGGAAGGGAAAAGAAAAATGTTCACTGGATGAGGGGAGCTGCTTCTTAGGTTTCCTCCTGAGTTCTGTAAAGCTAGAGATAGCACAGTAAAAATCTGTCCCTCTGTAATACCCACATTTTTAATGTTAACAAAAGGCAGAGAGATATCTCAGACCTGAAGTCGATTGGTGTTCAATAGTTTTCTAATCCTGAAAGAAAAAATAAAATGGGTGGGGTGGAAAATGTGGAAGTTTTTTCACAAAGCATAGCAAGTTATACAAATACAGTTGTCTGTTCTGTACAGGGAGAAGCAAACTATGACATGACTGACATCATGTCCACAAAATAAATTAGCTGGGTATTAGATCCCTCATTCTGCCTCATGGGAATCCTCTCCCACTCCTCCTGTTACGGGAATTATTTTCTAGCTACTCCTAAAAGGTACAGCAGATGCAGGGAATTATCCCAATGCCACTTTGTCACGTAACCCACGGTGACAGTGGGCTGTGCTCTGACAAGATGCAGCTTGCAAGACACAAATGTGAAACATTTCAGGAGGAAGAATGAAAAACTGAACCTACATGATGCTTTTTCTCAAAACTGCGTATTTCTTCTTTATTTTTTTTTCTCTGAGACTCCCTCTGGAGAACTGTAGATTAAAAACTTCAGGTGCAGCAGGACTGTAGAGTAGCATGCAAAGTTTACTCACTGACTCAGTGAAACAAAGGAACAGCCTATGCTTTTACTTTCTCTGCCTTGTAGATGTATTCTCTGTTAGTTCAATAATGGCAACTGTGAAGTATTTCTACGCTTGCATTGAAATCTTAGCTTTTTAAGAGAGAAAATCCACTATATTATATAGTAATAATAATTATTATTGTTTCTTTTTTGAAGACTGGCGATTGGTCCATCTCTCAGGAGTATAGTGAGATTTTTTGGTTTCCTTTGAAATAAGTTTCATAACTCCCAGGAGAGCAGAATCTTTCTGAATACACTAAAATTTTGGAAAAAAAATACCAAAAAAAAAACCTAAAAGGAAAGGACTAATGGAGAGTATCTGAAGCAAAAGAGAAAAGAACAAAACCCACTGCATAAATAAAAAATGTAATTTCTTCCATTACCAGGAAAATGTTAGCAGTATTTTGAATGCTATGGATTTCATAATTAGTGGTGTTCATAAGTGCAGCAATATTCATTTTCTACAAAAACCTGAACTTAGGCAATGATGAAATGCTGAAAACATTTTAAGAAAGAATGAGATCGATAGAGTGAAAGCCAAATGCATTTGGAGGAATGGCATTACTCAATGGTGTGGAGCCTGAATATTAGTGGAGAACTCCCATTATTGCAACTGTTCACTCACATGTTCACTTCATTAACTCTATTGAACACCCAGAAATCACACTGCCACAGGGGAAGTGACTTAAATATTAATACCTATCAGTTGTACAGGTTAAAAATGAAATTTCTTATCCTTCTGCATCACTGTATGCCACACACTGTTCAATGTGAAGCCACTTAAAAGCATGTTAACCATTATTTTTAGATTTATATTAGTTTATATTATATTTGTTATTTCAAAGGAGAATAAATTCTTAACTAAGTGACACCGAAATTGCAAAGAAGAGGAGGAGTCAGCACCAGAGTTTGAGAGCTGCGACTGTGCTTGACATGTGCATTAGACAGGAACCACAGAACTTTTGATTATTTGTGTGCATCACAGACATCCTATGAAAGAAAAGGAATCCCAGATTCCTTGAGAGTCCGGTGTGATGATGTTTGCCTGGGCTGCAGGGAATCCAGAATTAACTCTCTGCTGTGCCATTCTCCCATTTCTCAGCTAAATGCCTTAGTTTAGAACATCATGAGTGCTCTAAGAGACACCAGCCAGCTTCTGAAACCTTCTGTCCTGAGACCGCTTTCCCAGAACACAACTACCCAAACTTGCACAGTTTCAGGAAGGGTTTGCATTTCCAGATATTTCACTTTCAACAAATCAGGGTTGTCACTTTTTAAGAAACCTAACAACTCAAAAGAAAAAGTTCTGAAGCATCTCTATTCCGTACGTAGCATAACTCACAGCCTAAATGGGCAAGACCAATGAAGAATGGTAGAAAGAAATAATTATTCCTTGAGAGGAGGGAAACAGGTAAAGTGGCTTGCCTAGCATAAATCTTTTGGATAACCATCTAGCTAGCAGCTTATTCAGAAGGCTATTTTAGCTTTTTTAAATGCATTCCTCTCACTTTCTGTCCCATATAACAAACACCAGACATCTGCTTGTATTCTTGTAAGTGTGAATCTTTAATTCTTCTTCTCTGATCTGATTTAAACAGCAGACTATGATTTTCCTGTGATAAACTTCTGGAATCACAATATATAAATCTGTTTGTGATTTGTAAATGTCAGTACATAAAGTACTTGGGCATTTGATTACTGACTGCCTCAAGCATATAAACTAGCTTATTAAAGCCTTAGCATTCTTGTCAGAATTAACTCATCTTAATGCTTCTGAAAACATCTCTCCCATGCAGAAGTAATTTCCTTCAAGGTTTTTAAAATATTCTTTCATTGAAGCTACTTCATTTGCCCTTGTAGATGGCAGAATTTGTTTCAAAAAGATCCAGTTGACAAAAAACTCACAAGGTCACATGTTCAAAGTATTTAACTACTTTAATTTTGAGGGACAAATATGAAACAAGTAGAAGTCTAAAAGTCTTCAAAGAAATCCCAGTCAAAGTCGTACACCAGCATTGCACGCAACTCCCAAATCTGTGAATATAAATAGGTATTCATGCCAAAGCTGTGAAGTAAACACAAAGCTCCTTCCTTCCCACCTGATAAAATTCCAAATATTCACAAAAACATTACAAACAAATATCATCTAGTCCCTGCTGGCAAAAGAACTGCTCTCTCCTTTGTTACCCATCTCTCACTCCTCTTGTTTGATGGAGCCCCCTCTCATCCTTCTTACTCAGATTCTTCTCTGTGGAGTTCACCTTTGCCTTCTTCATGCTATCACTGAATGGCTTCCCTAGCAAATCTGGTTTTGGTCCAGTAAAGACAAAAAATAAACACCATCTTCAGCTCCACAAGCTTGTAACCTGAAATATCCCCTATGTACCTTGTTTTACTTTCTCTATGTTCAAAAACTGGCACTTCAGGCACCCTGCACTGCCACAAAGAGATGCAGGGCAGCACAAGCTTCAGTGCCTCCCCTACACACAGGTACAAACACAGAGAGACAGATAAAGCACCTTCCCTATTAAGACCTGCATTAATCCATCTGTTCCAGTCTGATCTGTCCTTACACTGCTTGAAGACACACAGTGTACAGTTACATAGTGCAATATAATTAATAGACAGGTATGTAGTATATTTTTAAACAGAAGGCTTGATTTCTCTTTTTCTTGTCTAATCAGGACTACTTTTGCATATTGGAGTTTAATCCTATTTTTCTCAGAGCTAATTCAGCAGTAGGAAGATTAAACACTAACTAATGATGGTGAAAACCCTAAATGATGTACTATGTCCAGTAAGACATTCACTCTTGGATGAATGCAAAAATATACACAAAATTGTTTTACAAAGCTGAAAACAAACCCCAACCCTATAACTTCCAGGAAATTACTTGTTTTATTTTGTGAGTTGAGTTCTCTCTTTTTCCTGAATTTTAATTTTGAGCTACAGCAAGGCAACCCCATTTTCCATCTAATTTAGGATTGGCAGCATGACACACTTCCAGAGAAGCCTGACTGCTGAACATTTATGTTAAGGGTTCATTTCTTTTTCCAAATGAAAGTGAGGGATAGCTAACAGTGTAACAAAGTTTTAATTTGTCTAAAATTCTACAATTTGTGGTGGCCTCACTGGATCCCAGAAGACAATAGTAACAGTACCTTATATTCACTTCCAATTAAATGGAAAAGCCATAGGAATCCTAGTATTCTGCCATGGGACAGTGGAAGGTTTCCATGGTCAGTGCAGTATCTAATTAGTGAAAACCATTACATTGGAGTGCATTGTCAGCACCCTGCAGGGGGAATTAGATGTTCACAGCTGCCTATGCCTATGTCTAATTTTTCACAAGCTGCACGGAAAGTTTACTCCATCGAGGCTCAAGACTGAACAATGACCAAGAGTGAATTTACCTGTGCACATTTTTATTCTGTTTTTCTGATGAAGTTAGAAGTAGGAACTGCAGTGTGGTGCAATATTAATGGATACATACATGTATATGTGTAACTGGCTTACAGAAGTGTATAAACTCTTTGAAAACAAACCACAGTAGTGTGAAAGCAATAGGTAAGCTTTCAAAAGACATACCTGTCTATCCAGAGGTGCACTGGATTTTCCACAAAAGTCTGAGGAATCAAATATCTACTGCAAATGGGTTTGATTGTTGCCACTTTGAGTGCCTCAGGTCTCCTTTCACAAACTGGCATCCTTAGTCTCTGCACTGCAATATCTCCACGGCTGTGATGGGATCTTCCTAGGTAGAGACAAAGCATTCATACCTATGAGTGACCTCGATCCACTGCGACCTCTGCACACTCCCACATGGAACTCCTTGGTTGTCACAGCAAAGGGCACAAGCTCAATTTGGACAAACTAAGTAGAAGAAGGGAGTGGGAAGCTGAGCTGTGAATCAGAGGTGGCTGCTCTGAAAATGGATATTGAAGCATTGCAAAGCCACCTGGTAAAACCAGTGATATTGCAGTTCCGTCACAGATGCAGCCAGTGCATGGTAAGGCCAAGCTTTCTCTGCCCCTTCAAACAAGGATCTGCTGCAAGTACCCAAACAAGGTATATAAATCACACAAAAGTTTCAGAAAAAAAGAGTGCCATCTCCAAGTTACTGTTTGCACTGCCAAGGAATGAGCACAGAGACCCACATATTATGCAGGTGTCTGTGTGCTCACTCTCCTGCATGGAAAAGGTAAGGACAAGCATTAACTAGCACAGAGATTTGGATTCAGTTCTAGTCCATGGAAGGATTATTTTGTACCTAAAAGCAATACTTAATCCCTGTACGAGAAAAGAACAAAGGCTGAGTTTCTGTAACCTAGATGATTTTGGTAATGCAAAACTGGCTGACTGGATCCAGCAGGCAGTCTTGCTCTATTTGCAAGGAAGTGTTGATTGTTTTGCTTCCCTCTTTTCTTACTCAGGCTGGGACAGCCTTAGGAAAAACCCATGCTGGGATGAAATAACCACATAAAATTTTTTTCTTTGAAATACAGAAAGATTATTTTTTAAAAAAAAGAAGTTCTTAGGTATTTTGCTTGTCTGAAAAGTAAATAAATATAATTAAAAGCAGAGAAAGACTTTCACACTTAATTACCATTTGTACAATATGTACTTACGACACATTTGTCTTTAGGAAATTAAATTAATTGTTCAACCTCACCAGTGAAATTCTACATTTGTGCATCCTGTGATCATAGCAATTTCGAATTAATGACCTACTGATTCCTGATTATTAACAGTTTAATAGTTATGTGATTAGCATTTTCAATTAAGTAATAAAATTCATGAAGCTGATTAAAACAGCAGCACTCTTCTCTGGGCATGTGCTGTATTTACAAGTGTGAGTTATCACCTGCAACACTGTAGGAGGAGTTACACGCTAAGGAATTAGCCCCATGATGGTGATTTAAACCACACACTAGACTTTTTAGTGAGGACTTTTTAAAATTGTCATAGACTTATAATATATAGATCCCTAGTTCTTACAGGCTGATACATATTAAGCACAAAAAAAAGCTATAGACGCAGCAGCTCAAAGAAAGGACTCGTAATATGAACATTGCTGCTTAGCCAAATTTTAAATCCCTTAAAATCCAAATAGCCTCAGGGAGTTGGATCCAGTCTGCTTGTTGTATTATGGAAAACCTAAAGTATCATCTGTTTCATGTTACATATTCTTTTCATTAAGGGATAACATACACTGTGCCTCCAACAATAAATGTGGGGAATTAATCCTTACTTCCTACAAGCTTGGATGATTGTAACCTCTCTATAAACATCACAGACAGTAAAATTCTCAATAGTGAATATCTCTTGTTTCAACACTGCGGACTCAGTTTCCAGGACTTCACAAATGTGTGATCCCTAATATATGAACTATCAGTTTATATATTTTCTTAATCCTCTCGTACCGCATCAAAGCAAAGTTTCTTGTGACATGTATGCTGTGAACTTCCACTGAGCTATGGAAAGATAATTTGATGGTGTCAATCAGCCATTTTTATGGGCAGACAAAACCACGCAAACAAATACCAACTCTGCTTCCTACTCCAGACAGAGACTGGTGACTAGAGCATATGCTACATAAAAAAACCCTGTAGGACTTTCAGAGAGGATGTCTAATCAAATAAAGCTTATTATTAGAGGCTAGATACTCACTTTAGACTTCATCAGTGATCTTTCTGTGTTTACATCAGAC
This sequence comes from Anabacerthia variegaticeps, assembly GCA_035583185.1. Taxonomy (NCBI): domain Eukaryota; kingdom Metazoa; phylum Chordata; class Aves; order Passeriformes; family Furnariidae; genus Anabacerthia; species Anabacerthia variegaticeps. Next base: position 8,508,454 of record JAWWEW010000169.1, read on the forward strand.
TTTACTTACCCATTATTTGCACTAGTAGAGCCATACAGGTGAGGCCCATTCACATTAAAAGATCATTTCAACATAAATACTAGGAATAGTCACAGAGATATTGATCTTTGATTTAGCCCTGCCCCCATGTGGTCTCTTACGTAGCACCACTGTCAAATACTTGGTAAAGTCTAGATATTCCTTTTCACCTTCTAGTCTTATTTTTAGTTATCTTCATTCATTGTTCCACAGCTTCATCTTGGTACACCTTTTTCTCCTTCCCACTTCTCATTCTGTTTCAAGTCTTTCTAACTATGACGGGCAATTTCTAATTAGAACCACAGAAGTCCTCCCATGATTTGTCTCTAGTGTATGACCAAGTCACTACATTTTGATCAGACTCGTGTTTGGTTGAGCAGTGTTATCTGAGCACTACAATTCAGGGGAAATTACAATTCACAGTTATTACACTGGACTGGAACAAGAAGTGGGACAAATTCTCAGGTGTGTTTCTGTGGATGAGCTCTGCTCTCAGGAATCTATTTCCTCCCTTGTGTATGAAGACCTAGAGCAACAGTAATCCCATTACCATGGGAAATTCTGAATAACATTGGCCTCTACAATTGCAGTTCTCTCACTTCGTACATCTTGTTGTCCTGATTGGTAGATTTTCACCAAAATCCAAATGGTGTTTGAAATCATAGAATGAAACAGATGGACACACTTCTCAACATCATATTTTTCTACCATGAGATGCTCCACAAGGAAATGAAGGGAGGAAGGCTGCAAGATTTGTTTATACCAACACAGAATAGGGAGACATACTTGTCCAAGGGATCCACAGCTGAGGGGAGATAGGAGTTACATGTACATGAGAAGCAGTGCAAGTAAGCACCATTTGTCTGTGTTACATTCCAGCATACAGACACATCCACCAATGAAATCCCCAGCATTTTACAGTGAAACAGAGCAATTATTGAAACATATATTAAAAAAAAAAATATTTGCATTTGGAACTCAAGGCTACTATGCCAAGGCTGCTGTTGTATTGGAATTTATAGGCGCTAAATCAGAACTTTCAAGTTACAGGAGGACACCTGCAGCAAACATGAAAGGCAAATGGGACAAGGAAGCATTGCTAATTGTTAGGAACATCTTTTGCCCCAAAATTTTCCACCTTCCAGCAGTAAGTGAATTGGCACTGTGAACTTCATTTTATCAGAGGATGGTTTTTTTTATCTTTACAGAATAGATGACGGGTTAGACTGAAGTTTAACAAAGAGGGATTCTGATGATATACCCTAGTTGTGTTCTTCACAAACTCATCTGGCAAAATATACTAGGTATGATCTTACTTACTCAACTCCAGTTCAGTGAAACTCCTGAAGTTCAGTACAGTTTCCCTGTGTTCAAAGACTCCATTCAGACTTTTCTAACCCTTTTTAAAGGGTTTTGAACTTATCGTCCCTGGAGATACCATTCTCGCTATATCCCAGTCATATATCAACTGTACCTCTGAATAATGGTAACACATGCTCATCAAAGTCATTTCTTTATCTCATAATATGCAGAGCCTTTTTCCACACACCAACCTGCAACCTTCTGTTTTGTCCTCTTGACATCAGCCCTAAAACTAAAAACCTAGAAGTGAAAATGCTGCCTGTGAAGCTGGCCAGCCTCCTAGTCTGATGACCAGAGGTCAATCTTTCCTTTTTTGCTAGCGACACACCTCTTTTTCCTGGCACCTCTGTAGTCCCACATCCACAGATCTCTTTGCTGGAGGGATTCCACCATTCTTGATTCCACTTTGTACCTTTGTAGAAAGTTTCTGCTCTCAGTCCTGTGCTCCAGCTTCTTCACACTGCTCTGCCTCCAGTGGGCTCTTACAGTCAAGGTTCCACGGATATGCTTCTCTTAAGGGCCTGTTTCCTCAGGAACAAGCAAAGCAGAAAATTTTCCTATATGAAATAGAGTATATTCCATTTCCCCAGCCCATGCACTGCCCTATGTTAGCCTAGTACCGGTCAGAAATAGTTATAAATAAGTACTTATGATTACAGATGCTGACTTCTGGAGAAAAACTACTTAATCATGAGCTAATGGCTCTCTTACAGTCAGTTATTCCAGTGCCAGAGTCTGCTGGCTCAAGTTGCCCTATATGCCCTTGTGTTCATTACTTTGACTAACTACAGAAGTGACTTATTAAATTTACTGATTGCCCTGTCTATAAACCAATATTTTTCAATTCTTCTACATTCATGACCAGAGTACTGCTCTCTTTAGCACTGATAATTTTTCATCAGCCTATATTGCTTTTGTAGAAATTCAGTGAAATTTCCCTCTGTTTACAGGGCCAGCACAGCACATTAAGATTCAGTGATTAAGTTGTGCACATGTTTTGTTATAACCCTCTCCGAGGGGCAATTTTTCTTCCAGCTCCAAGGTTGTAAAATTTGGCAATCAGTAAACCAGACAAATATTATATACATTTGATATTAAGATATATGGGACCTTATTCCATTTACATCTTCTTCCAATGCCACTGAACTATTCCTGCAATTTGCAGAGATGCTGTCAGAGTTCAGGCATTATTAGCAGTGCCACTTTCAATTTCTTTCAAGAACAAGTTAATGTCATTATCATCACTGTGTATCACTACCCCCCTTGAGCTGTCAATTATGAGGAAAGAACACTAGTGAAGAAGTCAGACACATCCTCAGCATTACTAATTTTAATGCCAGTGTATCTATTAGTCTGCATATGTATGAGAAAATAATTTCATCTGCTTCTTCTATATTATATTTTCCATCCTCTCCCATCACTAATGTCTGAAATTCCAGCTTATTTTGGTCTTCCAAGACCACAAATTTAAATATCTTTGCTTAATGTGTCTTGAAGCAGACTAAAATTGTCACCCTTCTGCTACGTGCATTAAACTTTGTTCTCTCAGGTCCAGAACAGGTGACTGCCTTTCTCCACTTTCAATTAGTATAATTACTTATCTCTGTGTTTCACCAGCTACTTCTGGCAGAATCCAGAGCAGGCAGTGATACAGTATTGCTTCTATTACTACAGGGTAACAATGGCAAGGTTTCCCATTTATTTGAGAGACAATCTGAAATGGAACAGAACTCTAATTTCTGGTGTCTCTAATGCATTATATTTCACATGTGTAATCCCCTTTAGCTCTTTAGATACTCATCTTGAGTTAGAAGGTCGTGTGGTAGCACAGCCAGACTGCTCAGTACAGGAGAATTAAGGGGTCATTAAACACCTTGGTACCGGGCTGTGGAGGGAACACAGCTTAATTAGGATAAGGACCCAGGGCTTTCCAAGGTACAGTGACTTCCCCAGGCTGTTTTACAGCATTTCATTATTGCCTAGAATTCAGAGCAGTGTTTTTCCAGTTTAATCCCCCTCATGCAGCATGCCACATGCTTTGCAAAGGAACTTTGAGAAGGCAGCACATGATTGTACTTAAGATGACAGAAAATTTCCATGGTCAAGTGAGAGGTTCTTAAGAATCATTTACCTTTATTTGGAGTAAGGGACATCAGGAAGAGGCAGAAAATGAGACCCTTCTCTGTATGATAAAAATCACAATACATTTTAAAAAGTGGTAACGTTATTTATATTGAAAATACTGTATTCCAAACATGGTAGCCATGGTAGAAGAATCAAACCAAAGAGCAATTTACTACAGTGCAGTTTTGTCACTGAGCTGCTATTTTACCAGGCACTGGAATTTGATAGTTATCGTGTATCATCATGCAGCACAGAATTTTGTGAGTCCGTGCTGTTCTAGAAGTAAGCCAGGGAATAAAATAATGAGGGATTTTGACATGAGTCAGAGATAAATGATCCAGAATATTAAAGAAAGAAGGAAAAAATAAATATATATATATGTATAGAATTGACCACAACAGAATAAAAATCACAATGTTTTGGAAATTACTAGTCATTTTTATAATACTGCAGCTAGAAAGATACTGAAGAACCTAAAACCAAATGGCTTTATATTCAGAGATTCTGAGCATTCAGTCACACAGCTGGAGTGGTTTCTGCTCAGCTCATATGCTATTTCTTTCTTTGTAAAAGAAATAATTTCCCACATTACTGTCTGTCACCTCTCACAGTGTTATGACTACAAGCAGTCAAAACCTTATGATGACACAGATTTCTGTTGGAAAAGGACTTTTTTTTAAAAAATTATATTTCATGTTGAAGGCTCAATTTCTGCAAATTTTATAAAGCTTTTTTTTCTGGGAACCTGGGTCAGACTTTTCAACTTTGGAGCAGATTCAGCTTGGAAGCACTTAAAATGTTTCTCCTAAGGAACCAGAAGCCTTATGAATCCCACCATGATTCAAATAATTCGGGGTCAAGGCAGCACTCGGCATTTAACACCTCTGGTTTCTCTGTCACAAAACTGTGATCCTGAAAATTGAAGCTTTCTGTTCCAAGATGGTGATATTAAGTAAAATTTTGAAATCTCAAGCCTACCAAAAACTGTATTTGCAATTATGTAGTCATGAGATCCAATTATTCAGCTTCACAGGTGCTTTTTGGAAAGGGAGGTTTCACCTAAAATGAGAAGAATCACAAGGCTCTTGGTTATAATCTCTTTGGAGATCACAAGGAATGTGTTTCATTTCACAAAATGAAATTTTTAGTGTGTCAATTATAAGCCTTTTTTCTCTTTATTCTGGATTACAACTCTGGACTAGACCCTAAAAAAATAAATTTTAAAAAATGTGGAAAGGAATTTAAGACTCAGAGCCAGCTTTAGACAGCAAGATCCCCAAGGACCACTGTTTCTTTATACTTCTGTAAAGCTCCTTGGGACCTTTTATTTGAATGCATAAAAGCAGCCACTAATATGGCATAGCAGAGTCAGAGGAGTCCCAAGACACATGTGTAAGCTGATTTGTAAGGAGCAGAAGATAAAGATTTGTGCCTTTTTATCTATTTCTCTAAAGGGAAATCACCTTTTTATCAATCCACATTTCAAATAGTAAATGATGTGTTATGGAAATTATTAATAAATACATATTCCTTAAGTAAACCTTCCACTCAATACAACTCCAAGAACAGGGAGTAAAAAAACTTTTCTTGTTTTCAGTCATGAAGGGCCACCTATGAGAAAAAACAGAAAAACTGATACCTCTTCCCCTAATCTACCTTGCCTAAAAGAATGAAATGCCCATATACTAACTTTCCTTCCACAATTGTTCTGCTTTACCACCTCAAGTATTTGATCAAAACTATTTGCTCCATAAAAAAGCAAATGTTAATGACTTCTAAAACCTTCTCTTTACAGGTGGATCAATAAAGCCTCCAATGGCAAAAAGCAGCTCATCTCTCATTGTCATCCCAGTATTTACATTTTCATCCACTTAGAGCAATCAGAGACACTGGGACCCTGCTGATCTTGTGAACTTCCCAAGATACATGCTAGAGGGAATAGTGTGTGTGCGTGGATGGATACCTGCACACCAGAGATCACCAAAAACACAACATAAAAAAAATCAGCTAATACATAGTCTAAGAAAATAATGCCTTTTAACTAAATTTTATTAAAAAGTCCTCAGGATTAATTTCTAAAAGAGGTTTCAAACACTATCTGTGGATTTCTTTTTTCCTACTTCTCAGTAGTAAGCATTGATTGGCTGGGCTTTGAATAGCATTGTGCATGCAAAGTAGGTACAAAATTGTTGTTAGCACTGGAAAATCACCTGCCATTAAGCTGCACACTGTGGATGCAAATTTAACGTGCTCATAAATGGAAAGCTTGAGAGGGGTACAGAATGTCCCTACAGCTACAGCTCGGAATATTAATCAGTTTGAAATATATTTAGACTGGATGAGCTGGGATTAATAGCATCTCAGAGATAATAGATCTTTCTTCTTTAGATAATCGATCCAGGTCTTACTTTATTACTATTTTATAGCGGCATGGTGGCCCACAGGAAACAAATGGGAGGTTCTGAAGTTTCCTGGTGAACAGGCTTTGCTTACATTTCAAGATCTCTTATCTCAAGCAGTGTTTGTGGTACCAGATGAAAGGTGAAAGCCTGGGTGGCCAAAAGTAATCAAGGGTGGGATTTTCAAAGGCTGGATCAGGGCATTGTCTCAGACTCAGAGAGCCCCTTTCTTCCCCCAACCCAGCTCAGTGTTAGAGAGCTCATCACTGACTTACTCAGGGTTGCTCTTCCTCACCACCTCAGCCCTGCCAAATTCTGCACTGAACACCAACATGGCTTCAGCAGGAAAGGCTAAGAGGAAGGGTACCTCCAGAGTCCAGTGGTTACAGTGCTCTCCTGGGAGAAGGAGACACAGACATCAAGCATTTCTTTGCATGCAAAGGGAGATCTGCTAAGCCAGGTTCCCTGATAGGCACAGCTCATACATGAGGTCATAGGGCTCCTGCCCTCTCCTCTGCTTCCTTGGTGGGAAAGTGAGGTCACATACTAAGAGAAAGTCTCAGGCACTGGGTGGTACAAAACACTGCAGCACTACAGCTGTGCTGGTTCCTATGAATCAATCTGAACTGTGACATTCCTATCTCAAATGGTTGAAATACATCTCATCCAATATTTTAGCTACAGGCTTATCACATACCCTAGTTCTGACACTTCTCTTATCCCACAAAAAAAACATGTAACTCACTAAACATGAAAGCTATTCAGAAGATACATTTTGAACTAAGAAGGTGGCTTAAAAGTCTCATGAAATCTTCTCCCAAATCCTTTTTTGGATCTGAGTCCAAGACTAAAAGGCACCCCTCTCCTCAGTGTCCATCCCGGGTCAGCCAGCTCTCTAAGCAGTTTGCTTTATGATCCCCCTTCCATGTGTTTGACTCAGCATTCCTGAATCTCCTGCAGGTACTAGGATATGCATATCAGCCATAGCTTTGCCATAACTGCAACTCAGATATCTACTGGCACTTACATGGATGCTTCCCACTGTTTTGAGTTTAGTCAGGAGCTTAAATAAAATTTGATCCTGTAAGTCTTCCTTTTTAGCACCAGCCCTTCAGGTTTTTGGTTACACGAGCCTTACATTCAGACCTTACTGATGACATAAATACAGGACTTCAGTCTCTGAGAAGTGATTTTGAAATATGAGATAAATATGCCACAGCTCCTATGCAGTATGGTTTCCAACTTATTTTATTGCTGACTGTTAGCCTAAAATGAAATTTTATACAACCCAACCTAAAAAAAGAGAAGTTTATCACAGAACTGCTGATAGACTTCTTTGTAATGTGTTATATGCTAATGTTTTTAAAAGTTCTTATGTGCAATCTATTTTAAAAAGAAAGGAATAAAGAAGGATGAAACCTGACCACTAATACAGTCTTTTCACTGTGAAAAGATCTTAGGGTATTTCCACAGACACGCATCACCCGAGGATAATTCACCTTCCAGTTGCTAGGAAAAAAATTGCTATCTTCATTTTAAAAAATTGCCTCGAGGAACTTGACAAAAGTTGAACCATTCCATTAATGAGATTTTAATGAGCTACCCAGTGAGATGAGGGAATTACTTGAGGATTTTATTTTTTTCTGTTCTACAACTACTGGTTTATCACAATGGACAAGATACATCACAAATACATCTGTTTTGCCTCATGGTTCTGCAATAGGGATAAATTAGACCTAATACTTCTTGTTCCAGTTCTATACTGCTGGTTACAAAACGTCTTTATGCTTCTTCTCAACAGCAAAACCCTCAGACAACCAGTTGGATTCACCCTCAGATGCCATATTTTGCTAGTGTTGGCAAAAATTACCTCAGTGAGGAATTTCTTTCTTCATGAAGGATTTCAACAAAAAGCACAGCTTGTCTAAACTTTGCATTTAGTTACAACACTTCAGCCTTTTTCCCCAGAAATAAAAAGGGACCAAAAGCCTTATCTCGGAAATTTCAGCTGACACTCAGGATCTAGATTTTCTGGTGTGAACTTCAAGCCATTAACAATATGTTGGATCTTTACTTATGTATGGACTCCCTTGAATGTTTATTCTGCACCATCCCCTTACCATAGTATCCTACTGTCCAGTAGCATGCCAAGTGCTGTCACATGCATTCCTCTTCTCCAGCTTGTTCTCTGTGCACTGTCTCCTCAAGAAGGAAGATGGGACCTTGTGGGAATGGGCCACTGTGGGAATAACACAACACAATAACAAATAATTCTTACTTGACAGCTATCATATCCCCCTTAAAAACCAATGGGAATCTCAATAGTCATCTCAGCTGCAGTAGGAAAAGAAATAATATTTATTGTATTGAAAAATCAAGGGAGAAGGAGAAAGAAACTTTTCTTGAACCTAAGTTAATTTTGACAGTTACAGCTTTTACATCCTTTTAATCCCAGACCCTCTCATCTCCTGCCTTAATGAATCTTCTAAATAAATAAATAAATGTTACCACAGAAGTAAAAGACTACCATATACTAATTACACACATAATTTGTGAGGAAATGGAATTGCTGTGATCAGTGACAGGGAAAAACAATACGGTGTTTGTTCAGAACAAATATAAAAGTAAAAGCCAAAATCAAGCAAGAGTAACACTTCTCTTTGAACTCATAAATTGTTTTGATCAGAAACAAAAAGGCAGATACAGCAGAAGTTGACCAACTCAGAGACATCAGAAAGGACTTCTTCAGACCTCCTCAGAGAATATTTACCATTGCAAATCAGATTGTGGAAGAATCATAAAGCAATAACATTATACTCCTCCAGTCTGAATTAAATCCAGCTCTGTGACAGTATTGAGGCTAATTTAGGTATCCTGATTTAATAACCTCTTTTACAACAAAAACAACAATAAAGAAGGTTTAGCTACTAATTTTTACTGGGTATCTTAATATCCAACTTTCACGTAAGTTTAGAAATAGGACAAGTGTTATTTCCTTCATTTTATTGAAGGCTACAGCACAAGAGCAGCAACATGTTAGCCAAGGTCAGGAGGGCTGGCAGCAGAGCTGGAACAGCAGTGCCCAGCTGAGAGTAATATTGCGTGGTGCCTGATGCAGAAGACAATCAGAAAACAGAGGCACCACCACCCCTTGAGAACCAGTTTGCCCTGAAGAGGTGTTTGCACCTCTGAAAACACTTGATCAGCTGTTCTGGAGGCCATGCAGTGAGGAATCTGAACCACATGGCACATTTAAAGTTCTTATCCTGAGGACCTAAGAAAGAAAATTATAAGCCTCCTTCACTGTGTGTCCATTTCCCCTTAGTATTCATCTACAGATGCACCCTCTTCACCATTCTCCACCTCAATCAGTGCATATATGCATTACTCAAAAAAAACCAATAAAAACCAAGTGTGGAAATAATTTTTCATAAACTACATAAAAACAGCCCCTATTTGAGATGACACTGTGTTTCAGTGTTTGGTTTCTCCACTCCCACACACATTACAGATAGCCTGCAATGGCACAGGGACTCTGTGGGGTGTGATTTATTGCCTTGATTTATTGAACTGAGCAATGACAGAGCTCCCGCTTGACAAGTTTTCGTTTCTTCATGGCGAGTAATTAGCCTTCATATTGCCAAAGGGCCCTTCAGCTGCCCTGTCAATGCTGTTCCAACCTAATGAAAATACATCATCTTATCATGGTAAGACATTTACATTATTCACATGCTGCTTTCCAGTAGCCTCTCATTAGCTCCCGCCTGCTTAACTTTCTTGGTTTATTTGTTGCAACAAAACAAAAAATACGATGCCCAAGGAGGAAGGGAATCACTCAGCTTCAATCTTGCCTCACTGTTGGGTTAAAACAAGGTCTTCTGACACCCTCCTGGTGAAGATTTTGAAGAGAGCATGTGAGGATATACACCCCAGCACACATTTTTGGCTATATATTTACTCTTTAGCCTTCACAGAGCTGCATCCTGTCATTGAGCACAGCCACAAATAACAGGTAGTGTTATAATCTGCACTTCATCACAGTCATAATCTCTCTCCTACCTCTTTCTCCTGACAGGTAGTTTACAGCTATCTGATCCTGATACCGAGCTCATCTCCTGCCAAGCTGCCAGTGCTCTAGCCAGCAACAAAATCTATAACCACATCCCTGCCTCTTCCCTAACTACCTGGGGAGAGGATGACTGTCAGGAGTTCAACATCCTTCCTAACTCTTTCAGGCTGGGAGCAAACCCTGCAGGCAGACAGTGCACCTGGGGAGGAGGAGGAGCTCTGAGGGCCTGCTGTCCCAGCCACAGCACTTCCAGGTTTATACAGAGGAAGATGGTCTGCTGAGTAATCCCATAAAATCCCACAAACAGAGCTCCCACTGAAGATTTGCAAACTAAAAAGTGCTTCAGCACCTTAGAACACATCACACACAAACCTACCCAAACTAATTTTAAATAGCAATCCTGTCCAGCAGCAAGATCTTCAGCAAGGCTGTACAAGAGCACCTGGGAGCCCTGGTAAGGACAACAGTCAGATTTCTGTGCAAGACAAAGCATGTGGTGAGAGTGAACAGACAAGCTGCCACAAAATATACAAATTTCAGCTTTTGGGACAAACACTTCTCTGATGTAAAACTACTGTCCAGAAGAGCAGAGCCCAAAATGGATATGGTCTTCTGTTTGCCTGTGTTTATTTTTGCTGGTATTGCCTTTGATACTAACACTGTATCTTCCTTTCAATCTGCAAAGCACATAGAACACTTTCTACTGTGCACTTAAAAAATATGAAATACTCATAAAACATTGCTTGGGAAGCACTGAGTAACAAAAACCCAGCTGTCCTACAGCCATGAATTTTGACCAAAAAAAAAAAAAAGGTTGATTAAATTCATGTTATACAGTTTAAGTGTTGCTATTCCAACTGTGAGCAACTACATACTTCATCTTGAGCTTGCTTTTCAAGGCAATGCCTTAGGAGGGTCTTTAGTCATAGTTCCTTGCTCATTTCAGAAGTTCCCCCATGCCAGTGCTACTATGCATATAGCAACCTTGGAAACTGTGTCAGAAAGCAGATATTGGGTTTCTAATGTTAAGGCCAAAGGCTGCAGATAAATAAGGTTGTGAAGACCCAAGGGAACATGTATTTATTCTAATTGCTTTTTTCATTTTCAATATGAATGTTTAGTGACAAAAGTCTACTGATATTTCAGGGTAGGGGAAGGAAGAAGGGTGAGAAAAGAAAAGTAATCACTTTTTTAAGCCTCCTTAAGCCCTAAAGGAGATTCAGTGGTGAAGTCTTGGAAGTCAAAAAGTAGGTCTTGCTTTTCTACCTGAGTGATCAGAAAAAAAAAAAAAAAAAAAAAAGGTAAATTTGCTTGACACTTAAATCCTAAATAAAAAAGTGAAAAAAGTAAAAGCTGAAAGTTGCAAGAAAACTAAAGTACATTTGTAAGGATTTTAATGACAAAAGAAAATTCGCCTTCTTTTCTTCCCTTTGACCCACTTATTATCAATTTCATTTAAATCTTGCTGTGGGTCATGTAAACTACTTTAAGCACTAGGGAGCTTTCTTGCAGGCTGAGGGCTGTGTGGCAGATAAAAAGCCTTCGCCAAGATGTGGGGGCTTCTCAATCTCATTGATCCCTTTTTGTCTCTCTATTCTGCTCCTCCTTATGAGGTTTTGTTATGTTTCTGCCAACTCCAGAAACCTTATCCCTTCAGCTTTTTTTTTTTTTCTTTTTTAACTGTTTTTAACTGGCATTTTTCTTTCTCTTTTCTTTTCTGAGAAGTCTCCCTTATACTTTATTACTTCCCCATTTGGTCACATCTTTCTCAATTCCCTCTGGTGAGGGAATGCTGCCATTCCCTGTGGTGTGTAATCCATACCCTGTCAATGCCAGCCTTTCTCTTCTCAAAGTGCATTCTACTGCACAACTAAAAGCCAGAGCTGTTTCAATATCTCTGAATCCAGTTTTCTCACAGCACTTCCCAGTACTGCTTAACTATGAAGAGGTGTCCTCAGAGATGACAATCCATGTAACAGATAGTTGATCTCTGAAAAGCTTTTTGTACTCAGCCTGCCCAAGGACTTGTGAGAGGAGGGGGGAAGCTGTGTCAGGGATTTCTTCCCTGATTTGATTCCTGTTCAGTAATTTCAAAACTAAAGGCCCAGTTTGCAAAGATGGGGTTCAGCCAAGCCATGGATGTGCTGATGCAGTCAGCTGAGAGGCAATGGCAATGCAGAAGATGATCTATTATTAGCCTTTGACAAGCTGGCACCAAGTCCTACAAGCTGCTGAGTTAATGAGTCATGAGAGCAGGATGGGAAGACATCCCTCAGGATAAAACTGATGTTCCTTGGGGATTGAGCCAGGGATTTGGAGAGTCGATTCTCAGAGAGGTTGAGTCCAGAGGAATTGCAGTCCATTAGCACCCCTTAACATCTTCCTGAGAACCACCCACAAATGGGGATCCTTTCTGACTACGTGGCCATTGTGAGTTACGTCAGAGATCTTTACAAATACATCTTTCTCAAGCCTTCTCAAGCAAAACAGAGTCCTCTATGGAGTCCTTAACTACAACTCTAATTTCAGCTCACCAGTGTGTTACAGCCCTTTGTGTAACACCAGTCTAATACAGAGATTCTGCTTGCAGAAACAAAGTAAATGCTAAATCTCACCCTTAATTCGTGTAAGGTTTATATTGAGCCAATGTTTTTTATAGCATTGCCAAGTAACTATTCTGTTTTTACCTAGCTCTCTTGGCCTTGCTGATTTCCTGTTCTTTATGTTACACTATTGAAACAGATTAAATTGTGCAGACTACTCATAACTGAGGAGGATAAAAAAAACCACCCCAATGTTTTAAAGTGGTTTAGTAGTGTTTTTCACTATTTTTCTTCTTTCCTCCCCCCCACTCCCCGTTTAAGACCTCACAAAAAAAACAAAAACAAAAAAAAAAAAAAAAAAAAAAAAAAAAAGGGATGGAATTACAAGCATGATCCAAAGCCTTGTGCCTCAGGCATCCTTGAGATGCACACTCCTCTAGCCTGTGCACTCCAGTGAAGGACTGTCCCAAAATGCAGTAGAAGGATTTCTGCCTTTTCCTCCTGCATTCTCACACACAGACACAGCACAAGAACTCTGTCAGAGAGAACAAAACCAGAATGGTATATCATAAGAGCTTTAAGATAGTACTTGGATTCACTTCTAATAGACTTTTCTCATCACTTTGTCACATCTAGATGAGATATCCAGCATGTAAGAGGTTTCAGAAGCTATAAACAACAAAAAAGAGATAGAGCTAAACCTGCCAACTATCGTATATCCAGCACACCAACCAGAAGAGTTAATGGAAAACTCACTTCAGCAGGAATGATTCCCTTATCCTCTCCAGGGACCTGTCACAGAGAGTATTAGAAGAGTAAAAATATGACAAATGGTAGTACCTCTTGCTGAATGGCATTACTTGTAGCACTAATATGATTATGAAATTAAGAAATTGTGGGTATAACCTAGCTTCTTTTTCTTTCAATATAATTTTTTAATCACAGAAATTCCATCAGAAAAGAAGAAAACCAGAAATAGTTTGTTTCTCAGGAGCGCTTGGGTCACAAAGTGGGAAAGTGATGCTGACATGCCTTTTTTAAAAAAAGGGAGATATTAGAGATGTCGTCACAGAGATTGTATAAGGTGCACAAGACATAATGCAGCTAATTAATGTATCTAATCTGTACTAATAAGGCCCATTTAATGTATATATCAAGAGTCCCTATTTGAAATGGCTGATGTGAAACCCTTACAGGAGTTAAGCCAAAAGTTTCTGTGCCTGGATTTGCAAGTACTTCCAGTCAGAGTGAAAATTAGTCACAGTGGGTTAAAATAAAGATGGGTGAAAGTGGAATTTCCTGGTCCACACTCCAGACAGAATAACAGTGAGGGGGCTTAGTTAAAGGTTCTACCATAGAAGGAAAAGCCATAGTCCCAGCATGCCACTAACCCCTGATGCCAGTATTCCTCCTAGAGGCACATATGGCAGATACGTGTTCTCTGGTGCTCTCTGACCACTGTTATCTGTCACACATAAACAGTGGCTCAGCTGCTTTTACAGCTATTGAAGACACTTATATCTGGCTAAGAAGTTTGGCATTACAGATTCCAGCCCAATACTTAAGAACAGAAGCAAGATACACCAATAAAACAGCACTGGATAAGAGTATTTCAGAGGTTTTTTACAATTTCAGAAAGATCAGCCAAACTTGCTTGCACCTTCCAATAAGGTAAGAGTTTCTTAGGTATTCAAAGCACCTTACTGTCTCAGTACAAACTGAACTAGAGGAGATATTATGCATTTATTATATAATTTATTAAAATAAATCATAATTAGTATATCTATTGATTCTTGTTATTTGTTACAATAAGATAAAAAACCAAATAAAAAAGTCATTGTTATTGATGGTTCTTCACTGTAATATTCATATCAGTCATCATTTCTTTAAAAATGCAAGGCAACCATGCAGTTTTAGGAAGCAAGCCTGGGAAATAATTAGATCCTTAAATAAAATTAAAAAACTCTTATGCTTTTCTTGTTGCTGGAAGGTGAGGAAGCACATAAAATATGCACAAAGGTCCAGCTGTTCCTGTGCAGCTCCAAAGCTTAATGCTTTTTGCAGGTCATTTAAACAACACATTTATGTGTCAAATCTAAAATGTCAATGCTTTGAAGTGCCAACAGGGAAATGAGAAGCAATACTGGGACTAAAAAACAGGGTCCATATGGACATGTCAATTTATTATTTACAAAGCAAATTTTGGGTTTTATTCTCTGATAAGGACTTCAGCTATGATCTTCAGTGAGTCATTTTAAGACATATCTGAAGAAAGACCTTGGTTCCAAAGTCCTGGCTAATTTCCATTTGAGCAATGCAAATCCACATTACAGTCCTCAGTATCACCACACAATTTCCACTCCACAGACTCTTCACCTTTTACCAAACTACCTTTACAAAACCTATGGGCCCTGACAACATCCACCTGGGGGTGTTGAGAGAGCTGGCTGATGCCATTGTGCCTCCATAATCTTTAAGAAGCTGTGGAGATCAGGGGGACATTCCAGAAGACTTGACGAAAGATATGAACAGGCTGGAGAGTGTCCAGAGAAGGTCCACAAAGATGATCAAAGGACTGGGTAACCTGCTGTATGAGGAAAGGCTGAGAGAATGGGGTTTGTTCAGCCCTGAGAAACAAGGTTCCAGTATTTAAAAGGTGACTACAAAGAGGATGGAGACTTCCTTTTAATAAGGAGACATATGGAAAAGACAAGGGGCTGTGGGTACAAGTTACTCTGGGGAGATTCCAGTTACACACCAGAAGGAATTTTTTTACAATGAGAGCAATAATTCATTGGAATGATCTCCCCAGGGCAGTGGTGGATTCCTCAAAATTGGACACTTCTAATTGAATGCAATGCTGGGTCATCTCATCTAGACTGTGCTTTTGCCAAGAAATCTTGGACCAGATGTTCCTTGAGGTCCCCTTCCAACTGGTATTCTATGAATCCATGATTAACTGAGCATAGCAGTGCAAGCCCAATTAGGCAAACATTACTTGGGACAAAATAATTGAATACAGATAACTACATGTGACTCTAAAATTCATAAAAATACCTTGATTACCTTAATTCATATAGCAACAAACTAGATTGTATACACAGTTAACACACACACATCTGAAAACATCTAAACGAATGGTATTAAAAGAGATCATAAAATAGATTTAAGAATTAAAATATGAGAGTGTCCATGCAGGGAGAAAATGAGAGGTCAGGAACTGTATTTTGGGTCCCTGCACTATGAGATGCTGAATGGGTAAAGAAAGAAACTATTGTTGCTTTATTGCCACACTCCATGCACACATTCATGCAAAGACAGCTACAGCCTTATTGATTTCAGTAGTCACTGCTTAAGACAGTGGAAAAAACAGTTTTAGAAAGACAGAAGAAACAAGTCCAGAAGGAAAAACAGTTGAAATATCATCCTCTGGTTTTGCTCAGCTACAGCTGCCCTTTTTCAGTTGGACCACATGATGTATGTAAAATATTGACATACAGAAGGAGAAGAATGGCTGTGTCTAGGCAGCTAGTGTGGAAGACCTCAGCCTCTAAGATCGTGTCAATAGATAATCAAGCAGTGGAATATGAAGATTCCCACTAACAAAATAATAGCAGTAAATAAGAACACAAAGAACAGAAATAGTGTAGGAAAAGAAGAAAAAATAAAGAAGGAAGAATACAGGCATATTAATTCATGCCTGGCCTGTAACAAACAGAAGGAACCCCATCTAAAAAGTTTAACTTCAATGGGAAAAAAAACAAAGCCAAGCAACTTTGAATAAAAGTTTAAAAAGGAAGAAGTGAAAAAGAAATGGCAATTTCACCTTCAGATAAAAGCTACTAAGGGAAAAAGAAAGTACAGAATGTAAAAGGGCATTTTCTTTAAAAAAATATTTTACATATTTCAATTCTCGTATTTCCCTTGGGGTTTGCATATTTCAGTCACATAGTTATCCAATTAAAATGAAAACTCTGCATTATCCTTTAGGCGAGGACAGCTGCCAGCTGCTAAGTTTTATAAAGTCTTTAATCTTGTCCATAAATATTTAACAAGAATTGGATGGTACACAAGCCAAAGTAAAGTGAGAAATCAAAGGCATGAGCTCTGCAATAACCTCTGTATTGTCTGAATGGAGATGAACTACTTGAACAAAATTATGACTTTTCTCTTTTTATGTTAAAATTATTATTAAAATGTATTCAGGCAACTTTTCTGATCGTTTTCCATTTTCTTCTCCTCATGTAATGTAGAGAAGGAAAGCGAAGAACTAAACATTTCAAAACTGAGATAAATCTCTCTTTTCCAAACTGAGTTTACAGTGCAGCAAAGTACCAATCTTTGCCATTTTATCTTATAAGCTTTATATGTTAATTAGTTGTTTCTCAAGAACAGCCTTCAATAAAGGGATGTATCTTTTCATGATACATTGGATACACAGAGGCTCTGTGTTCAATATCTGTGGGCAGAAATAGATTTAGGGGTGGAATGAGTTTGCAGGTGCAGCCCCCATCAGGTCTTTGCAACATCAGCACCAGCACATCCTTGCATGTGGAGTGTTGTCCAAAGCCCAGGGCAGCAGCAGTGCAAACAGCCTCCTCTTTTAGAGTGACAGTATTTAACAGCCGAGCTGGCAGCCCAAGTTACACTCAGGAGCAAGGAGGAGTCCTGTGATCTGCTGTGTTTCCACAGATTATGTGCACAGGAACCTACCTGGGAGGGGGGAGCCTTCAAAGGCACATGTCTGAGGAAAACAACAGTGCAACAGCCCCATGCCAAACCAGGGAAAACTGGCAGCTCTTGCTTGGGCACAGGATAGTCCAACTAAGGGACTTGTACACTTACATTTTTAAGACTACATACCTCATATAACCCCATTTTTCCAAAAAGCAGATGAATAGTCCTGTTGGCTACAAGGAAATGGTACCCAATCCTCCCTGCTAGGCCTGGCTCTCCAAACCCAATGCTGTGCCTGCCTTGTCCAGCAGAGTTACAGCATGTTGAGGAGCAGCACTACAGCACCATCACCTCCTGGGAGCAAGACAATAAGCTAAATGATGAGCTCCACATGTCACCCTGTCACGACTGACCTCAGGTTTTCTGACATCTCTGCCAACCACCAAAACTCATCTCCATAGCCTGGACTATAAACTCCCCAGTATCTTATGCCTATGGGACTAGGGAGTCCAGACACCATAAGGAACAAGCAAGAAACAGCACCTTCCCAGTCCTCTATATCAGTGACAGGCAATCCATTCTAAAAATGGAGAATAAATTCCTTTTGTACAGCCTTAAAAAAAATAATTAACATGACCAATTTCTTGCCCTTTGATTGTCGGGCTAGTAGAAACTTAGAATTGAGAGAGAGCCCAGTGAGCAGTTTCAGTTTAACAGAAAACACATAACAGCAAGCCCTGTTCTTAGTCCTTTTGGTTTGACAGTAGCTCTTTAAACATGATACTATTTCAATGGGCAGAATATTGGAAACTGTAAGCAAAAGCTCTCCAAGCACAAACTACTGAAGAAGAGGATCAGCCATATGACCTAATGACTCCATCTCTGTGACAAAAGCAGGTATCTTTGTCAGCTGTACCCAGCTCAGGTAAGTCACAGAGATGGCCTTAAATTGATTGGTTTTTACTAAGGCAGCTGGAGCAGAAATTAAAAAAAATAAAATTTAAGTTCCAAAAGACTGTATCACTTATAACAACATAAAATAACTATCTGTGTCAGAATGTCACCCTTGATGTAAACAGACTGATATTGGAACTGCACTCAGTAAACTAATGTTGCATATGCTATAAATTGGTTATAAGGCACTCCCTGGCACAATGGAGTAGAGCATGCACTACAGCTTAATCCTGCTGCCTTCTAAATTGATAGAAATATACTCCTCTGTTTAACAGGATGGAATGAAAACAGAATCAGCTTCACAGAAGTGGCAGAGTGAATTGTGAGGGAAGCTGAAGATAAAATCATACCAAAGGGGTCACTGCAAGGATCTTTGTGAGTGACAAGTGCCTCTCAGAACTTTGTCTTCTCAGTTTTAATCTGAAATCTGGAAATAAAAGAGCCTGACTTCTCCAAATACAATCTTTGGCCATGTTGTTTAGGTGGGAGATTGGGTAAAGACAGGCGAAAGAAAAGGATTCTTGTGAGATATCTGGTAATTAAAATTTTGACATATTCAGAATCAGTAGTCATTAATGAAAAATATGACTCATTCTCCCATCTCTGTCACTGATGAGTCAAAAAAGCTGGGAAAATTATGGTAGGAAGTACAGGTGACTGCAAGTCTCTCTGAAGTTCATGAAAGCTGCAGGGACTAAGCACACTGGGAAAAGTCAAGTTATTAATAACCTGCACAAAAATTACCCATAATTCTGAGCCAGCATTGACTTACCTTCTTCAAGTAATCAAAATAAGGGTTTCAAATACATCCATGAAAAAAATGCTTCCATTCGTCACGGCACATCCCACCCCATCTG
This sequence comes from Anabacerthia variegaticeps, assembly GCA_035583185.1. Taxonomy (NCBI): domain Eukaryota; kingdom Metazoa; phylum Chordata; class Aves; order Passeriformes; family Furnariidae; genus Anabacerthia; species Anabacerthia variegaticeps. The sequence continues at coordinate 8,527,457 of JAWWEW010000169.1, forward strand.
TGTTTAAAATGCTTCTTGAACTTTTGAGTCCTTCACAGGACTGTGAATAATTGAACAAAGGAATTCACTGCTATGGTCAAGGTGAGCAGAACTTGATAAATATTTTCATGGAAGAACTTATCCTCATAAGAAAATTTCATTGCACAGATTCATCTCTGACATGTATTCATTATAGATGAGGTAGCTCAATGCAAACATAAGCTAAGCCGGATAGGTACTATGAAAGACTGAGAAAACTTGCACTTAGCCCATTGAGCAAACCCCCTTTTGTCAAAGCAGGGCTCTTCAGGCTTACAAGCCCTCAGGGCAGAGCTAATTTTACAGTTCAGAAAGAGCAGCAAGAAGTGATGAGCTTGACAATTCCTCTGATGGAGAAAACAATCCGGGGGATACCACTGGAAGGCTGAGCATAATCAACTTGAGAGGCGAGATGTGTCAAAACAGGAAGGCCTTATGAAATGTGGTGATATCTGGGTGAGATGAGCAGGGGTAAGCAGAGTGCAGTCCCATTCTTTGCACTGAAGGGCACAGGAATGCAGTATGTTACTTTTCTTTTGTACTCAATAGAAACTTAACTTTTCTTCAGCAAAAGCACAGTTTGTGTGTTGGAGAGCAGCATGATGGACCACAGTCTTTGACTACACCTCTACATGCAAATGTTCAGTCCTTGATCTTGAATCAGCTTTACTAAGCAACAAAATACTATTGGTTGAGGCCATGGCTACTGCCAGAAATGTTGTGAGTGGAAAACATACAGTTCAGCTGTAGGTACTGCTAGGGGCACATAACTGCTGCACTGAAACATGTTCTGCAGCTACTGTGGGACAGGGAGGAGAGCGAGAACACTTCACCTCCAAGGGTTAAACTGTTCAACGAAGCAACAAGAGACTGGGAGAAGAGAGACCAGGAACTGGCTTGTCTGCATCCAGACAGCAACAGGCCATCAGGGAGCTTTGCTGAGAGGCACTCCCATTTTGGACCATCAAGAAGCTTTGGTGAGAGGCACAGACAACATCACCCTCTCATTTTGGATCTCCCCAGTAGACAGTACATAGAAGATGTAGTACAAGACATAAACAACTCGAAGTGCAGTACATATTGCAATTGTATTTTCACCTGATGCTACATGGGAAAAGATTGTGATTAAGCTAGTGGAAACTTCTAAAGCAGTGCCAACTGCCTCTAACTGATACTATTACTTTAACTGATTCCTTCAGCAAATAGCCAGCAATAGCCTTTATTTTCTAGGTTGCTTCCCCACAACAGTAATCGAATTCTTGTTAACAATTTTCAGTCATGGAGGAAATCTGAACAAACTAATCTCCGATAAAGCACCTCTGCTCACAGCTGTGCAAGCTGAAGTATTTCAGAGAGAGAGATGTATTAAACCTTGAAATTCTTCCATTTACTATCCTCATGCCAATGAGAAAATGGAACATTTTAATTTAGTTTTGAAAGAGTGTTTGCAAACTGCTGACCTAGAAGGAAAGCCCTGCAAATCATTTGCCATAGATTTCTTACATGACTAGTGAGAAACCTGTCACAAAGTAAAAAAGCCACAACCGTGACAAGTGAGTAATGCATAAAGATCAAGGTAAATGCTGTTTTTCACAAGCCTCAGCCAGAGCTACCTGAAGCTTTGGTTCAGGAGCAACTGCAGCATCATGCATACTATTTCAGCTTTCCTTTAAGAGGGAAAAACCAGGAAAATATAAACAGATACGGATGATCTCGTTTACAGTGCTTACCTACCAGCAGAGCATGCAGGCAGAAATTCAGGTTGCTCAAGCAACCATCTGCCTGGTCTCTAATTTGGGGGAACTCCACACAAGTTATCGTAAAACTTAGGTACATAGTGGATACACTCATCTCAGTCTGATAAGAATTGAATCAGCATAATTCAACTCACTTGAACAGACAGGTACAGCACACCACCAGTAGGCAGCAGATGGGTATCTGCTCTAACGTGAACTTTTTGTAATAAATGATTCGTGTTTGATCCTAAAACTAGTTTTCTGATAACGAAATGTCCTATTAAGCTCAGAGATGCTTACAGCCTCAGAGGAACACACACTGCAATTACCAGTAAGGAAAAACATGGAATGATATAAGCTGTATTCTTGCACTTTCAGGCCACAATACGTTTTGGGTAATCTTGACAGGCTGGATTCCAATACTTGATACTTTGGGCAGAGTGTGCTTGTGACAAATAGTGATGTTTGCCCTTTACTCAGGCTGATGGGACAGGACACCTCTGTGTCCCACTCTGGGTTCTCCAAGACAAGACAGACATGCACATATGGTAGTCCAGCAAATCATCACAAAGATTAATAAGGACTTTCAGTGTACAAACAGCAGCTGAGAGGGCAGGGGCTGTTCAGGCTGGGGAAGGGAAGGCTCACAGTGGTCTCATCAATGTGTAAAAATGACTGATGGGAGAAGTAAAGAAAATGGACTCAGACTCTTCTCAGCAGTTCCCAGTGGCCAAACAAGAGGCAATGGCCACAAACTGAGAGGGTTTTTTTTCACCGAGAGGGATCTCATGCTCTGGAGAGATGTTCCAGAGAGGTCATAGAAGTCCATCCTTGGAGCTATTCCAGACCTGAGTGGACAGGATCCTGAGCAATCTGCTTTAGCCGACTCTGCCCTCAGAAGGACAGTTGGACTGGATTATTTCCTGAGTTTCTTTCAACATCAACCATTCTGAGATTATGTGAGTTTCCCATTTTGTTTAATTGTCTACATATTTGTCAGTGAGGTGATTCAACAACATTGTGAGATATCTCCTGTTTTATTTAAGAAATGCATGCATGCCACTAGGCAGGACACATTTGATGCTGTGTTTGATGGCTGCAGTCAGGGAAATGGTTTTAAAGTATACTTTATATTGCAGTGCATTAGTGTGACTGCTCCTACTGTCTAGGGACTACTATTAGACAGAAATATCTGAAGGAATAGATGCCATTGCTCTTTCCAAAGCAATGTGTCTAGGAAAGAGTCCAGCCTCTTTAGTAATGCACAAAGAAATTGTAACTCATATTTTATATATTTTAAAGCTTCCATAATTCAAAGATACCAGCACCTAGATGTTACTGATTATCCTTACAACTCCTAAGTCCTGGGACTTGTTTTTCAGAGCCAAGGATCATGGTTTTTTCCCTCCAATCCATCCATATTTTTTATTGAAGAAGGGGTGTTTCACTCAAAGGTGCACACTTTTAGTCAATTGCTGCTTAATAGCAAGCACTGCCTCTCTGTTTTTTCTCTTTGCTTTAGTATAATAGCAACACTAAGGCTGTGCTGATTAATCTCACTTAAATGTCGTGCATGTCTAAAATAGCACAAACACTGGGTTATAAAATACCACCTTCCATTCGGTTACCTCTCTGCCTTAGTTTCTGTTCTGAATCTGATTCTCTCATCTATAAACTTCTTTGGATCAAGAAGCATTTCAACTAAGGCACTCAGGTGGACAGAAATAGTAGAAAATATAAACAGTAAATCTCTCTCTCTGCATGCTGAGAGAAGGTCTTGGCTTCTCTCTGCATGAGCATCTTCACAAAACAGATTGAGATGATTGAACACAGGAAGACTTTGCCTCTTTGGGATAAACATGGTAAGGAGGGAATATAATCAAGTAAGACTTGAATAAATATAGTAAAAAACCAAACTAAAATAAAACAAAGCCAGACTTTCTCTAGAAAATTCAGTATCATGACTAGCCTTCTCCATAGATATTCCTCCTGTCAGAAGTACTAAACGCTGCCATGGTGCCAACTTAGGTGGCAAATAACGAGTCCCCTCCATGGGATTGGACTTAGTGTGGTCTCATCAGCATTCAGTAGCACTACATCATACTGCAGCAGGATGAGACAGAACGGGGGAGGGAGAGGAGAGAAAGGGAAAAAAGGATTAAGACAAATATTATTTCTTAAATTACATGGTAGGTTTTCATGCTAATGGATATCCCCTTCCAGACTTCATGCTAAGTAAAGAAATTGGCATAGTATGTAGTGAAGACAGTAGCATGATTATTTTTGGTGGTTACACTTTAGCAGGAATTTTGGCAGCCTTATCCCATACAGTTACGCAGACAATCATTCACTCTGTGAACAAGCCTCCATTACAGCCAGAACAACATCTACTATTATTCTCTTCCTCTCTCTTTCTGCTCTTGAGACAACATCAGCTTTGCTTGAACCAAGACTACATAGAGTACCCAAAGTCTTAATGGCACCCCAGGTGCAGATCTAATTTTAATGCTAATGGCCACAGAGTTGCTGTACACCTGTCACTGGTCTCTGCTAGGAAGCACCTGTGTCTCTGGTGCAGCATTTTTAAAAAGTATTTAGCATGTTTGTTATTAAAATTGTCCCCAGGTTCAACAAACCTATAATTGTGTGTGGTAATGAGGCCACATTTATTGGAAAGATATAGGGTTTTCTAAATATATTTGTATTATGTATTTGTTGGAGGATTTTATATTTTCACTCTTAAAGCTTTTTTTTTTTTTTTCAGCTGGACCAAAAAATTGGTAGTTTATGCCTTTAATGAAACATTAACATTTTGAAGTAAGAATTCACCTTGCTTAGCACGGTACTTGGACTGTCTCCATGCACAATCGCCCCATGGAACTGTCTCCTTATCTCCTCATGCTCATCTGGCATTCACATTATCTAGAGCCTTCCCAATCACATGCTGACCAGCTATGTTGGCTACTGGGGGTGAATGGAGTCACAATCCTAGTTTCATTTCCACAGACTCACACAAAATTTGGTAGGTGGGAATAACAGCACCATTTCTTTTTAAGGATTTATGGCAAGTGCATGCACTGCAGAAGGAAGTAGAGACAGGGAACTGTAATGAAGATATGGGTATAGATAAAGTTCCAACTTGTTGTTTCACGTGATGTTACTGTGAAAAGAAAAATCACTTCCATTTAAGTCTCCTCTCTCAGTAATATTGCTGGATATATCAACAGACTTCACTTTAAGACTTTGTCACCTAGCAGTATATAAACAGATCTACACCTGGTTCTAACTGATTACTTCTACTTCTTTCAGAGACCCTACCTGAAATTTTATAAGATATCATTCCAGCAGTTTGCTGTAGATCTATTGAAAGGGACCATAGATTTCTGACTCCCATTTGTATTGAAAATCAATAACTACTAGGCATAAGACAAGAGATTTGTTATTAAAATGGAAGGTCAGGAGACCATATATTTAGGTTATATTTCTGGGCTGAGCCTAGGTGCCTGTGGCTCCAAGTATTTGACTTCATATTTCTATATCTAGCTGCTTTTGTAAAATGAAGTATTTAATTTGCAGAAGGCTTGCAAAGGTAAGGAATCATTTATAAAGGACCTGAAATCTTCAGGTGGACAGGCAGCTTGGTGTCACCAGACTAACATTAGGTGTCTGGTAAACTCCACAGGAAACAAGTGGAATGGGAGCTATTAGGAACAAAGTCTGGCACAAGGCAATTAGCCAAGGGCAGTTCAGTTGCCCTGATTCCCTTCCCTTTCTGCACACTGAAAAAGGTGAGTACACTGTAGAGAACTGAAGTGGGATGTTGTCATTTAAGACTCTGGATATACAATGAATGTTGCATGGACAACCATAAATCTGACTATTTTCAGCATCAAAAATACTTGATTTTGCAATCAAAGGAACCGTTTTAATGAATTGATTGCTCCAAATAAAAAGTACTGTTAATCTAGACAAGCATCTCTTTGAAGTGGGAAGAAATATAAATAACATAATTTCATAATTTAATTTTTACCTGGTCCCAAGCTTACATTCCCACAGTCAATTTGTTAGTGATTCTAAGGACACACCTTCTAATCCCACAGCCCCATGTGTGGGGGTCTGACTGCATTTGCCCAAAATTACACCTGAATTCAAAGGCTATCACTGAACCCTGAAAGACTCCTAGCCCATGGGTCAAACAAGCATTCATTCCTTCTCCACATTCTGCCTTTGTGTCACCCCTGACTTTGCTTCTCTACTAGAAATACCAATCCTGGCATCTACATCCTTTACCACACCCCAGCCATTAGCACCTGGAAAAAGTCCCCGGAGACTTCATTTAATTCTTATTTGAACTAAACCATTCCTTTCTGTGAGAGAATAGTCTTGCTACCTAGAAAGGCAGAGAGATCTAAACCTTATACTGGCTCTTTATTTCTTGTACGACACTCTCCTCCAAAGGAAAGGCTGGGTAGGTCAGACGAGGTGCCCATTTCACCGGTGTGACACCCTCACTGTCAGTGTGTTTGCAGAGCTGTGACTTAGCAAATGGGTCTAATGCTGAAGAGAGACAAGGAAAGAAGTGTTTTTCTTTGCGGTATTGGCTGAGCAAACCTTGCAGGCACTCTGCTAACAGTGAAAAATCATTCAAAGGTGTCTCTTGTCATGCCACTCAGTGAATATTATTCTCTGGGTGCAGCCTTGTTGAGAAGGAAGAGGCAATCCTTATATAGATGCCTTTTGATCTACAATGTATTTTAAGGTAGAGGTATGTATGTGAAAATGAGAACACAGAGAGGAGACAGAGAAGAAAGAAATGCAGCTTCTTCTAGAATGAAACCAGCAATAGCAAAAAGGACAAGAATATGATGAAATACTTTCTTTTACTGCATGAATATCCAGCTTCAGCATATGCCCTTCAGAAAGCCTTGAGGGCTGACCCAGGCCCTGCTAAAATGAACAGCAGACTTCCACACAGAATATTGCTACTGGCTGCCTGACATGACTGCAGGTATTTATATATTTCTTGCAACAGACACAGCATTTTGTACCTACTGAAAATCAGCCAGTGTCATTACCCAGCCTGTGGGAGGCTGACTGCTTCCCATCATATATGTAAAATATGTAGCACTAACTAGGTTGTGATCTGGCTGCTTTCATCCAGCTTTTTATCCTTGTGGCAGTGCTGTATGACTGACAGCAGACAAACAACACTGTAGGATCCTTCCTAAGAGTGATTTTTGCCAGATCTCTTTATTAAAATGGTACAGACTACACATGGTCCACAAAAAAAGTGTATATAGGAATGCCCCCACAGCTCTCCATAGTGGGCTGTATCCAACCTTGTCTTTTGGATTCACTCTCAGATGTTAAAATAAGCATTTCAGCTTATTCTTGAGAGGCACAGCAATCAGACAGGTATCCCTCCCGAAGCTGCAGGAAGGAGTGGCAGAAAGCCATTTTAACCTCTGTTGGCATTATATATATTCTTTCTTGAGTTAAATATAGAAAGGGAAGAAATGCCTGGAAAAGTACAGCTGCAGTCTGAGCAGACAGATTGACCTTTATTTTGCACAGTTGTGTTCCCAGCCCAGCCTCATCTCCCCAGAAGTGTCATCGCAGTGTCAAGGACAAAAAGATCACTGGAGTTTCTATCTGTAATGTGCAACTTTGTAGTGCACCAAAAGCAGATACACAGACAACACACTCAACGTGGAAAAATGCTGCTAGCTGTTAATTCAGTTCCTAGCTGTATTAGTAGTCAGCATACTTTTGCCTCCTAAAAACTGGCATATTTTAAAGTTGTCTCTAGAAGTAGAGAGCTAGAGCAGGATTACACTGAGAAACAAGGTAGTTTCAGCCATTTAAAAGGAAAAAAAAAAAAAAGAGGGTCTTGATTTTTAAAAAGATTCAACACTAAAATGAAATTTAAAAAGTTTTCCTCAACTTTGAACATGGTATTTCCAAAAATGTACTAGTGTACAGGTTTTTTTCCCACAAGAAGCAGTTGATACATCCCAAATTTTCCATGCCAACAGAGACAGAAATGTGTCATTTCATTTTGGAGTTTTTTAGCTTATGGCACTTGAATGAAACTTACTCCTTTTCATGGCAAATATTGGTGTCAGATGGACACATCAATCAAAGCACCAGCCAGCTCCTTTCTTTGGAAAGCATATTTTTTTATGTAAGAACTGAGCTACACAGAAGTGACTGTATTGCCCCATTCTAACAAAATGTTTGATTTCTTACAAAAAATACTTGAAATTATGGGAACCCACTATCCATGAAGAGGTACATGAAGTATGATGGCACAGTAAAGGAAGAGGTGCACTCTGTTCTCCCCCACATGCTGAGATGCAATGGGAGCTTTCTGACTGTACAGTAAAAATCTGTGGGGGTGCTCATGCTGCCTCTCCAGTCCCACTAGAGTCTGTGTATTTGCCATTTCTTAGCCACAAATTACTTCTTAACCTTTTTTCTGCAAATATAGACAAATCTAGAAGGGCATCAACAGACTACCTGTTTGAGAAATTGTATTTTTTCATATTTAAAAATCAATGCATATTCAACATAAATATGAAGCCAGAGGGGGTTCTTTTTATTCACAATATTCTGGTTAAGGCTGTTTCTATGGCAGCACAAAAGAAGGGTGTTGTTTTCTCCCATACACACCCCTCCAGACAAGCTATTCAACTAATGAATTTAAAAATATTTATTTAGCTTATTAAAAATATTTTTCCTCCTTGATGATATGCAAAGAGTGACTGAAGATCAGCTACTTATATCATATCCCACTTTTAACTTTTCCTTCAATGTGTCTGCAACTGTATTTTCTTGTTGCTGTTTGGTGTTTCCAAACAGGTGTTTAGAAATACAGCAAGGACATTTGATTATTTAGCATCAGCTGAGGTCAGAGAGTCACACTGAATAATGAAACTAAACTGAGGAGAGTCACAAAATTAATTATAATTTACATCAGACCTTCAGAAGGAGATAGCTCTAGGTTCATAAGAATGACACTAGGCCTTGGATAAACAGCTATGTAACTGAAGATAATTTCTCCTATTAAATATATATATGCATTTAAAATTTCTATTTTTGTATCTGATAGTAAAAGCTATAATCATCAACTCATTGTGAAGATAAGGAGAGTTCTGTTCTAACATGTTCAGGTTAGGTAAAAAGTTGCAGACAAAAGAAACAGAGTCCACTTTAATTTACCACTTTACATCCATACATTAGTTGGCAAGTTCAAAGACTCAGAGATTGTGGTCTCTTCACATTGCCTGTGGAAGACTAATATACTCTCAAATGGTAAAACAAGACATATAACCTGGCATTCAGCAGTGGTGAACAACTACAGGGGCAGATTTAGGATATCTGCTCAGGATTATTTAGACTGTTAGGCACTTTGAGACTGATCTTATTCCACTGAAGTCAGCAATTGCACTTCTGTTCACATCCATGGTAGAAATTTGGCACTTTGACTAAATAGTTTCCCTGTTCCTTGATAGCTTTTTACAATAAAACATGTCAAGCTGCACAGCTTCCCAGCACCAGAGGTATGTCTATATATAATCAACATCTGGTCAAACTTGTGCTCAGTCCAAACCACTACTGTGTCCACATTGCATGGACACAGTTTTGGTTTAAATCTGTATAATCCCTTGATGTGTATTGAAAGAAGACAGTGGGAAAAGCTGGATTACTCATGTCCCTTGGCAGAAGCCCAGCTGCATCAATATCCAGTGTTGATAGGACAGGTATGCTATATTTGAGCTGTCTGCTGCCTCATATCCAACTTGCTTTTGTAGCAGTGGCTGAGGTCAAGAAGATTTATCATCTACTAGGTCTTTCCTGGGGCCCTTTTGCTTGCAAATAAGCAAATTTTGCAAGACTCCTGCACTCCAAGCAAGTGCAGGCTACAATATGCATACACATCATATGCACAGCTCTAGTTTTACCTTCCTCTCAGGTGTTTGCATGGCAGATTCCCTTAAATTCACAAGAGAAGCAGCTTTGATGCAGTGAAGATTATCTATGCAGATCCATCCCATGCTTTGCAGGACCTCTTCCATCTTCTCTGCATCACCACTACCTGCTGGAACACAGCAAGTAAATAAAGGACATAAAATTTCTTTGGTGTTTTCAGAAGAAATCAGTCACAGAAAAATGTTGGCATTAGCACAGCCTCGAGTCCAATAGCATTGTTTTAGGGAATCTGCACCCTGTATTCACAATTCTTTGCTAACCTGGCCTTATAATCTTCAATTCTGATGCCACAAATACTTACACAGATAAAGAGTTTCTGGGATAGTCGTGTTTTGCTCAAAATACAAAATCCCACATATGGAACACAGTTCAGCTATTTATATATCTGTGTAAAAAATGCCACTTAATTTGGAGCACTGCCTTTATCACACCACTGTATTAAACACTTCACATTTTCCTTTCCAGGATACCATAGTGTTGAAATGTGCTCTGAGAAATTCTAGTGGACAAACAGTTTTGTTTCATTGTCCTGTGAAGCCTTTCAGTTCTGCAACTGCTTCACTGCAAGACTCTCCAGGTACAAAGAAGAGTGGCACCTCACTCCCATTGACTGTGCTGTGAATTACACTTCATTCCTTTACAAACCTTTCTCCTGCCTCTCTCAGATGGAAACTTTCCAGTTTCTACTGGAGGGAAAAAGAAAAAAGAAAAAAAGGATTAAAAAGGCAGCAAAGTGTATGGTGATTGCCTTTTTCCCTATCTAGTGAACACTGTCCCAGTGATGTTCTCCTCAAGTCAGATGAAACTGAATAATATATTTTAATATCACTGAAGGCTAAGTGTGACCTTTAAATATTAATATTTAAATATTAATGAAATAGCAGGAGAAAGCAGATTGACAGGTGTAATACAAGTCAGACAAAACAGCACAGTAAAATTATATCATGCATTGAAATTCTCATTAGTGATAATGAGAAATGCACCCATAATCCATGATCTGAAAATGTACTCCAGGAAATCCTAGTAGAATAAATGATCAGAAAATTTTGCTTAGAGTAATTATTCTCATTTTATAACTTTGGAGAAAAATCTTTAAGAGAGGAAAAGTCAGACACCTGTACTTATGCATGTAAGTGGACTTTTTTCTTTAAATTGGACCCTCTCGGATCTATTTCCTAAAATATTTTATGCAAGGGCCTACTTCCATTCCAATAGTATAGGAAAATCTTAACTTTATACAGTTCTTCACATTACCTCACTTGTCTGTTCTTTATTAATCAAAGTGTGTCTCTCAAACACACCCTGAGTACTGCTTATCCCACTAAAGCTGTCTGAGAATAGCAGAAAATTACATGCTGAAATCATAAACATTTTCTCATTAAGTTCAATATAACAAGAGAGAGACAGAATTTTGAAGTAGGATGAGTTCTTCATTCTGCACCTTCAGTGTAATATAAAAAGGCAAAATCACAGAAGTCAGGTAGAGATACTGGGAGTTTTCAAATAATTCACACTTAAAATCATGTGTACAAATCTACAAGATGGTTTTGAGAACAAAACTCTAAGAATCTATCTTAAAACCAATGAAAACTCACAGTAATAATGAAGAAAATTTTAACAGATCCACAGCTGCTGCCTCACAGGTCTGTGTCTGCTAAAGCTCTGCTGTTTAGTGGAAAGATAATATGATGCTGGGAATTATGTAATTAAAAAATTATTTACAATTAGTTTGCTTATCCTTTTTAAAAATAGTTAGCTACCTAGAAGGTGGGAAGTGGTAAAAGGTGAAATTGTGTAGAAGTGCATGGTGGAGGTGATGGTTAACTTCCCTGAAAGAAGTAAACAGAAATCAGGCTGGCTAGAGAATTTAATTTGTTATATCTCCCAGTGTCTCTCAGCATCACCTGCAGCACCAGACTTATTCAATGCTTTATCTTCTGTCAGAAAAAAACCTGAGTAACACTAATTCTGTGGCACAGCACAAATTACTTTACTTTTGCAGATAAATTCTTATCCCAAGCAATCATACTCCAGAGAAAGTCTCATAGTAACAAAGAAATAGCTGTACAACATCAGCCAGTGTCAGAGCACTGCGAGATCATGAACGTAGAATACAACTGAAAATGGTGTTTTCAAAGGGCACATCTATTCTGAGGAGGCCATCCTCTGTGTGTGTCCGGAGTCTGAGCTGCCAGCATAGAAAGTGGTTTTTTACATAGCACCACAGCACCTGTACCACCTACTTTGTGCCTACTGAGCTTCTGACACAGCCCTCCCAACAGTTACACCTCACCACCTCACCTGCACTGTACACAACTCCATGGCTCCACACACAGTCCTGCCAGCTCCTTACTCTCCCTAATGATTTGTCCTGATTTTATTGTGCCAGAATCCTGTAACAAGCTCATAATATTCAACTAAGGATGCTGAGACATGGCATCCAGCTTACCCCAAACACCACACTGTCCAAACTCATGTGAGATATGGCCCTGGATGAGGCAGTCTCCAAGCACAGGGTTCATGACTGACCTCATGCCAAAGACATCCCCACTGCTCTTAGCAAGCACCACCCATCAGAGACGCTCATCATCCTTCTGATGTGAGATCCCACATTAATTTCAGGATGCAACAGGGCTCTGAGAGAACAGAAGCATATCTTTGAGGATACACAACATGTAAATGGTGGCAACTGAAATACAGAATGTGCTTGGATGTGAGACATGCATTTTGGCATCATCAAATGTCCCACCGCTTTGGTCAGGTGAATGTGCTCTTTTAGAAAGCACAATCAAAAGACTCCAAGGTGTAGCAAGACCAAATCTTTTTGCCAGACTATCACTTCATTTTAATCAAGGTTTAGTTATATGGCACTTGGAATAGCATTTTTACAACAGTAATTTTGCTCCACATTTGGAATCTTGACAGAAGACGTTTTTTGAATGCATAAGTTTGCTGGGATGTTAAAGCTTAGAGCCTAAGAATTTACACAGAGTTCTGTTTCATTCATCAAAACCTGTTGTCTCCACGTGCATCCTTGCTTTATTTTTCCTGAAATGCACAAAATCTCGGGTCAGGATTACAGGATTTTTTTTTTCCTCATTTTGCCATTTTGCATCTCTTGGTTTTCTTGCTTTCTTTTGTGAAACTAAATGAATACAAATTAATGCCATTCAAGGTTGAAGTAATTCAGGCTTCATTTGAAGCCCTAAATTGTCCTTTTACACACTGTACAGTGAGTACATTTTCTCTCAGTCCAGAGCTTACCTATGCTGATTTGCTGCCTCCTTTTCTTTGCTTTTGATTCTCTTCATTCCTTATGGACATGAATGGGAAAGTGTAAAGCACACTATTAATACAAAGATGGAAATTATATAGAAGCAATGTCATTCTGAGACTAAAACAAAACAAAAATCTTTTCCATTTCATCAATCTCACTTAAAAAAACCTTTTTTTTTTTTGCTCCATACCCTCCAGAAGAGCAATGAAGGCACAGGCACAAAAACTGCTGCTAAGCAAGCTGACTCCAGATTTCCCTCATGTTTTGTGCAGAGAGGGCTGAGAGAGGACAGGCTCTCTGAGAGGCCAAGGGCTTAGCAGAAGGACATGGAAACAACTCTAGCCAGACTCTGTCTCTGATTTGGAGAGATTTGATTCCCTACACACCCCAGATCTGGGTCAAGGATTGATTCTTATCATGGATCAGCAAGCGTAATGGTTACTGAACTCTATGCAAAAGGGTATGAAGAAACCTCTAGGAAAGTACAGCGTTTCAACTCTGCCAGGTAATAGTCATAACCTACAGACCCAGATAAACATCCAGCATGATTCCCAAAACTAAACAGAAGAATTGTTAAGAGCCTGTTCACTCTGTACTCCCAACAGTCCATGAAGAGAGACAGTGGCATTTGAACTGCTTCTTGAAGTGAGTGCTTTAATGCAGGACCTCTGTCACTGTCCATGGTCAGATGGCAGGAGCGCAAGGATGAATGATTTATTTCAATCATGCAGGATGTCTGTGGCAGAGGTGGAAGCTCCATGTGTATTTTCTGAGTTCCAGTTCAACTGACACTGAAATAATTTGGTTGTTATTAATGTTGTTTCTTTACACCTATCAATTTACATGAGAATGTTTCAAGCTGTCAGAGAATGGGGGGGAGTGGAGGAACTAGACTGTATGCCATGGCTGAACACTGTTTCAATCACCAAATGCTTTCTTCTTTCACTAATGCATATCCTCTAATAAGGCTCTGCTAATTCCAATCTCTGATGTGCTGTTGCATACTTGGTAAATGATCTGTGATTTACCATTATGTAAGTAAAGACAGAACATCTCTCTTTGAATGACTCAATGATTTAACAATTATTAATGAGACATTATGCCTTCAAACATTTCTGGCAAATGATTAAGATAAATGTTGGACATAGCTTTTAGAGGCCTGTAGTATGATGCTGCATAGCAACTGAAGCATCACATTCACAGCTAAGGTAAACTGTTTCTGAGATTTTGTGAAACAGTCAAAATAACAAACTTTGGTAAATACATTAAGGTTCATTCATATATCAAGTAGTTTTGCCACACCCAGGAGTTTTTCACTCTCAGCATATCCATATTCCAATCCTTTATCCAGATACTCCTTACCATGTACACAATTCTCACCTGCAGAATCCTGGCATGCAGGTCTGAATACATTTGCCTTCTTCTCTTTTTGCATGCCAAGTTAAAAATAGAGCTCTGCTGTGAGAACCAGGATGTCTACAGGCATGAATGCTCAGGAAAACAGTGACAAGACATTGAGAAATGTGCATCAAACTGAATATCATGAGCTGCAGAAGAAAGGCTAAGGACCTTTACACAAAAATATGACATGGAGGTCTATTATCACTAACCTGAAAAACCAAAAACCTTTCCCTTAAAATACTGGCAGGTATTATGAATGAGAATGTAGCTGGACCTTTGGAACAACTTACTATTTTCTCTCTTTGCTTGGTTCTGCAATAAACTCAGGTAGCAATCAGAATACTTAATAAGCATTAGCTAGCTTCCATATCTGCTCATCTTACTCAGCACTGCCTAAAAGAATGTATTCATATTGCTCTTAGTCAGTGAGGGGTTGTTTAAGACAATTTGAGATGTTTGTAAGCTATGAAGCAAGAGTTTGCCCCAATAGTAGACAAAGTGTTAGTCTAAACAATGTATAAGCCTGGCGTGGTTATGAATAATGTGTGCTGTTGGTCTCTGTACACTTGCCATTCCCATGCACCTTGTTGCAGTTTAAGGGAAGGAATGATAATAGTGAGAGACAGCTTTGGGAGTCCAAAGGCCATGATGACTATGGAGATACAAGATAATTAGTTTGTTAGAATTAAATCTATCACTGCTTCTAATAAATAATTGAAGGCAGATCATGGCTTTCCTAAGCTCTGTTTGAGCTGCACTGTGTCAATAAGGACAAAGACTTAATTTAAGCCACTTTTGTCCTCTCCTGTCTCAGTTTCTGGCACTTACTCTACAATAAAACACCCAGAAAGGTAAGCATGTTTTGCTCATGCTTGCAATGAATAGCTCAAAAGAAAAGGGTATCTAACAGTGCCATTCAGCAATTACTTCTTTAGTAAGAATAGACAGTCACACATCAGTGCAGTGATATCATAAACAGATGTGACACTGCCTTTTGTCAAGTTACATTACAGACCAAAAGCACCACAGCCAGTCAAAACCATCTTGGTCACCTGAAGAGTAGTTGAGTTGGCCAAGATACCAGAGGGGTCAAGCATGCAATGACTTCCAATGGGACAAGAAATGTGGCCCTTCCCTCGCTTAATTTTAAATTTTTGCCTATTCTGGGGCAAAAGAACAGAAATTGATAGATTTTAACCGTGATCCATTAAGAAAGACTGCCATCTCCTGGTTTCTTCTACAAGAGTCTTCCTTAGAAAAACGACTTGGTTTTAGTTAAAGCTCACGGTTGATCATAAAGTCATACTTGCCCTGAACCTATAAGGGAAAATGTCACAGTTAATAAAGGACAGGCAAGTGAAAGCTAGAAAGGCTAATGTGTTATGACTACACGATATAGGTTAAGCCAACGTGTGCAATAATTATAACTATCACAGCTTGACACAGTTTATAAAGGCTTGAACCGTAAAAGCTCAGAGTCCAATAATACAAGCTATTGAGCATTCTCTTCTGGAGTGTTTACTCTCCAAACTTCCACTGATTTTCCATCAAAAAACCCAGCATTACATAACAGACTAAGAATCAACTATTCTCATTCTCAGGAATATTAAATCTCCTTTAAATGGCAATCTGAAAGGGTCTTAAGAGTAAAAGTAACTTACACTGGTTTTAAGGACATGCAGGATTATGTAAAGCAGAAGAGTGGTGTACAACTATGGATTTAGAATACTAACAATGTTGGGCAAGGAAGAAGTGAGCCACTCCAAGGAAAATGTGAAAATGAGCTCATTTGATATATTCTTGAAGGTATTCAAGAACAGGCTAAAATGCCAGTCAGTTGGAGGTATCACAGATTATTTTACACGCTCTGTGTTCACTATTTACCCTCCTCCTCTGTCCAGTTGATGAGAAGTTGGTCCCATAAGATGTATACTTTGTAATACAATAGTATTTTACTATTATTTGTATGTTTAAATTTTGGTGGTTAAGAGTAATGCACTTTATCACATTAGTGCCCAGAGCTCCCTGATATGCACAGGCTTTCTCTGTTACAGGTCCCATACAAACACATATTTTAAAACAGATTTTATGGCCTTGCTATCTAAACACAAACAAGCAGTGGGAGTAAAGGAGTATTGTTATCCTTGTCTTACTGATGAAGATATTCTGACTGTGTGATAAGTGAAAGGAGAATGATTACTTATGGTAATATGAGGAATCTACAACACAAGGCATTGAATTCTGTACTCATATGTCCCACACAGATGTTTCCAAGAAAAGAAAAAAAATTTACAGCAAAAATGTCACTTTGAACACAGGCATGCTGTCTGTATGACTGAAATCAAGGGCTTGAGCTCAAGGAGTTAAAAATTCAAGGTATCTACTCCCCACCCATAACCAGAAGAATGCTAACACCACTGTTTAATTAATCTTTTATTTAATTCAAGATTTTCAACCCCTTCTTTCTCAAAGGGAGAATGTTGTACTGCTTAGAGTAAAGGTAAAGGGAACTTCAAACTGTTACATAAAGAAAATATTACTATTCAGCACAAATAAGTTGACAGATTTTAGGAAGAAAGGTAGCAATGCAGCTTCCTGATGTTATCTGAAATTTTTCACAATAGTTACCATTGCATTCTTTATAAACTTTCAAACTTCTAGATAAATGTATGAAAATGAATGTCAGAAAAATATGTCCCTCTGTTCTCAATCATCTTTTTCACTAACAGTATGAGAAACATAGGTCTACTATTCAAGGAGGCAAAATCTGGTTTCAAATTTCAGAACTACTTTAAAACAATTTAAAAATTATAAATGGCATGAAAGAATTTAATTAAAAACATTCAGCAAGGAGGAGAAAATTTTGCAGAGTGTTCCAGGATAAATAAATGAAGGAATACATGTGATGGAAAACTTACAAAAAAAAAAAGTAAACCTCAATCCTTCATTCTTTTTCCTCTTCAAATAATGGCATTTGTGTGCTGGAGCTCTCTCACAGTGAGGGTGACATCTTGTGTTCATTCCACCACAAAATGCCATCGATCAGTCTCCATCCAGCTGCCACACAGCCAGAATATTCCTCCCCTTCAAATTCCATCTTCAAAAGAGTTGTAAAGAATTTTAGCTGACCCTCTGTATTTTACTTAGTGCCTCAGATTTCATATTCTCTTTAACTGCGACTTCGTATTATTTGAAGAGAGCTATTTTAAATGAAGATCTGTAAATGATAAAGCAATATACAGAATACACTCCTTCTGAATAGGTGACAGTAATATATTTACTAGGATTCTTTAAATTAATGAGGGCACTGTAAAAGGAATGCCTTTTATGTCTGAGAAAATTATTACTTTAAAGATGATGAACCTGTCAGTCAGTAAGTTATACACTTACACTGCGGTTTGATTAATCTGTTAATAAATCACTTGATCCTATTTGTAGCCTTTGCAGCATTTTGAAACACCTTTACTAATTTTTTTAAAATCAGGAAAATATTAAAAAATGGATCTTTGCATGTAAAGTAAGAATACTGTGAATTTACATGCTCTCTTAACAAGAGTGGCTGTATCCTACTGTCATGTGCAAAACAGGCTATTTATCAACACTTACTAGGGATGGTGGAACAGTGGAAACAAACAACTGTAAACAGCCTCCTAAAATAGAACAGAAAATGTTTATTATTTAATTCACAAAAGCAGCTTCTGAGTACCCCAAAGATACTTAAGTTTAAATCACAAATGTCAGAAACAGCTTGTAAATAAAATAAAATAAGATAAAATAAAATAGAATCTCAGCTATTCAGCTGTGTGCCTTGCATACTTTAACACTACAGTTATCCTCCTGGTACCCTCCTGCCAGCCAGTGGTACATTGCAAACTGTGCACTGCTCTTGTATTAGGTATTTTTTGTTCTCTCATTGCCTCTGTGAGGATAAAAATGTGTATAGCACCTTGTTTTCCAAGAAAATTGTTTTGTGTGAAGTGTGAAGGTGTTACATATAAAATTACTATATATCTATCTCGGAAATGGTGAAGATTTTTTAAGGAAAAACAGTTACACAATTATAACAGAGAGTCCCACAGGGACAACTATGAAAAACAGAACCGCTGCTCAGCACTGGTAGGACACCTCTGGAGCTCTGTGTCCATCTCTGGGCTCCCCAGTACCAGGACAGGAAAATTCTGGAGCGAGTTCAGCAAATGGCCACAAAGATGATGAAGTAATCGGAACATCTGGAGTACCAGGTGAGACTGAGACAGCTGGGACTGTTCAGCCTGGAGAAGAGAAGGTTCAATCTGCATCAACACCTGAGGGGAGGGAGTAAAGAAGATGGAGTCTTCTGTGGAGTCTCCATCCTTGGAGACACTCAAAATTGGAGCAGACAAGGTCCTGAGTAGCTTCCTCTAGCTGACTCTGCTCAAGAAGAGGAGTTGGACCAGGAAATCTCCAGAGGTGCATTGCAACCTCAGCCATTCTGTGATTCTATGATTGCAACTTTCTTCTTCATTTCTGAGAGATTTAACAAATCTTTGAGATAAACTAGGCCCTAATGTTGGTGTATTTAGAGATGAGGATCAAAACACTGACCTTAGCATAAATTTCAGTGACAGGCAAAAGCCTGATCTCTCTTACCTCGAGAAAGAATTACAGTAGGTACCAATTCCTACACTTTGGTCCTCTATGTGTGTGAAAGAGGAGACAACACATTAGAACAATTGCAATGGCTTCAGTTCCAGTTGCAAAATATGGGCTGAATGAGAAATTTCCTTTAAAAAATCACAAATGTGATTTGAATCCAATTCTATTGCCATGTTCACACAATGCTGATGATGTCACTTATAACTGAGAGAATACTTTTATATGGCTCAAGGAAGACATTATTTAAAAGCAGGATTAAACAAAACCCCTAAAAAATTATAGCCTAGCTTGGTTTTCCCAAATATGGATACTTTACTCTCCCTGTAAGCCATAATTTAAATTCCCTCACAGACTCAGTGATATTCAGTGATACCCTACGAAGATATGATTTGTACCAGCAATTTCTAACTCCTATTAACACTGACATGTTCTATAAATCAAGTCATCAATTTTCTATGTGATGTATCTGAATATATCTGTATCTACACCATTTACATCAGCCCAGGTTTGGGTAACTTTTCTCTGTCAAAGTCCAGATTTCAGATTTATATATCGCAATTAAATTAGAAAACTGATTACTCCTGCAGATTCCTTTGCATCCATCATTTGCATACATATACAGATTGGTTTTCTTACATAAAGTAGACACATTGGAAAAAAAGAAAAAATCTGACATTTGATTTTAAACAAAGTCCTTTTGTATTACTGTCTGACAGATAAATTTGCTCTTACGTGGAAAATTATAATCTGTTAATGACGAAAAGATAGCTCTTAGTTTTCCAGTTCAGGGCTTTTAGCTTAATGGTTCAGATGTTAAAAAATTACATCAGTGGTGATTTTTTTCATGTCCAGCCTGAGACATCGAAAAAGCATTTTTTTAGACTCTAATTTCTGAAAATAAAACCTGTCTTCCTTAATTCAACTCTGTACTCCAACTCTTGTATCAAACACTGAATACACGTTTTTGTTTCATGATCTTTTCTAGATGGGATTTTGTACCTTTTGTACAAATTATCACCATCTACCTGAAATGATACAACTGAAATCAATGACTACTTTTGTGTTATATTTTAATCAATGCAAGTTAGTTAATGGTAAGTAGAAACAAATATTTTGAATTTGGCTTTAAGGATGAATTGATTCTGGGAGATAAAATACTGACATTGTCAGCCCATTAAAAACATTCATCTTCAGAGAAAAATGCAGAGTATCTTGTAGAGACTTACTCAGCTCTGCGAAGGCTTTACTAACACAAAACATGTTTCCTTACAAACCTTTCTGCAAGATCACGTGTAGAAAATCTGAGACATTTTGACAACAACTCAATAACCATTTGAAAAAATCCTTTTGTTAGTAACGATTACCTGATAACTCAAGCAATTAGGAATGAATTTATTGGACAGAAATGAGACATGTACTAGGGGGATTTCATATGGTATCTAAGAAATGCCAAAATACAGGGTAAAACTATTAACATGAGTTAGTGGTTTAAATTACTGTCTAGACCTGTCACAATAAAAGTATCATTATTACCTCCTGAGTCTCCTTTTTTTTTTTTGACTTTCCACAATTACAGCTTGAAGAAAAAAAATACACAAAGAAAGAAGCTCATAAAACATTTTTTGAAATTTCCAGCTTCTTTGTTAACTCTAAGCAACACGTTTTCCAAGATATCGAGAGAAAGCAATATTGGAGCACATGATACTTTGCCACCTAATGAAATCTGCAACTTCTAAATTCCTATACATAATGCCATGACATGTGTTTACACAGATGCAAGATCATCTTTTATCTACAAAGTTCTCCCTGTGTACCATGCTGATAGTAGCCAACAGACACAGCCAATATATTCTGGTCAGTGGGATCTGACATAGCTTCTCAGGACAGTTTATCAGTCTGGCCTCGTGCCACACTAATGCAATTTCGCAAAGACTTGCCAAGTCAGCCAGGATCCAACATGGACACTGAGGTGAGTTCTTTATTTAGGCTTTTACCTGACCAGAGTTTCCAGGTCCTAATTCTTGGCAGAGCTGGGGGTGTGATGACGCGGGTAAAAGCTAAAATAGTGATGATCCTGGAACTGCTGGTTAAGATGGGAATGCGTAGACCATGCCATGCCTGAGGGACATAATTTTGTCTTCCCTCAGTGTATTACTGTCAGCTCCCTCCTGTCCAGATTTTTAATACACTTTATCTGCACAATGACTATATTCCAGAAAGATGCCCTGCCTGGGTTAAACCTGGATCCAAACAGTAACCTTGTCACACACACATAAATCAGTACAGACTAGGAAGAGCAAGCCCATGTCTACTTAAAAATATATTCTGTAAACACAACATAAGAAGAAAATATGTCCAGAACCTAAATTACACTGAGTTGCAGTAAGGAACTTTTACCTGCTTAAAATTAAGCAGTAAAACTGAATTCCCCTGGAGTTTTTCCATTCTTGATGAGGATGGATCAGTTTATTTTCAAATGCAGCTG
The DNA here is from genome assembly GCA_035583185.1 of Anabacerthia variegaticeps. NCBI lineage: Eukaryota > Metazoa > Chordata > Aves > Passeriformes > Furnariidae > Anabacerthia > Anabacerthia variegaticeps. The sequence continues at coordinate 8,549,001 of JAWWEW010000169.1, forward strand.
ACAGAGATCGCAGATATCCATTCAACTTAATAAGACTGTGGCCAGACCTACTATCTACTCTGTGAAGGTCTGGACAAGATCCCATGGTTCACAGCCTGAAGCTGTGGCAAAGCAAATTTAATTCTCATCCTTGTGATCCATACGACCTCTGCAAGACAGCAATTACAGATGGTGAAAAATTACTTTTGTTTCATCTCTAGCATCAGTAGCTTTAAAGAAAATTATATGCAATAAACACTTCGAAATTAGTACAGAAATAGTTCTGCAGTTTATTCCGTGTTACAGCAAGGTATCGCAGGCTGAACTGTGCACAATTTGTAATCACTTGGGTTTCTAGGGACGCGCTGGTTCCCGGTTTCAGGCAGCAAAGCTGCGGTGCATCCCTGTGCTGTCTGTGCCCTCTGCTGGCCAGGAAGGAGCGCAGGGATGCTGCGACTCAGCCGCGGGAATTGGCCCTTCGGAAGAGGATGAGGAGGCAAAAAGTGAGCGGACTCTAGAAGGAAAGGTCATGCTGCTGGGAGCTCCAGCTGGACAGCTGGAAAGCGCTGCCTAAATAGAGCTCCAAGAAACCGTGCCCTGGAAATAGGGGGCTCCCAGGTTCCCAGATGGCACTAGAACAAGTTGCCCAGAGAAGTTGTGGATGCCTCATCCCTAGAAGCATTTCACGGCCAGGCTGGATGAAGCTCTGAGCAACTTGGTCTGGTGGAAAGTGTCCATGGCAGGGGGTTGGAACTACATGATGTTTAAGATCCTCTCCAACCCAAACCATTTTGTGATTCTGTTATTTGGTCACGCGCTTGCACTGCCAGGCTGGTGAAAATCCATGGGATTTCCATGTTCCTTGCACCCTTCAGAAGGAACAGATAGTGGTGGCTACCACAGATACAGGTCATCACCGAAGGCACAGCTGTGTCCTTTATCCCCAGGATCAGTGCTGAGCATCCTGCAAGCCTGGAAGTTCCAGTTTACAGGCTGGGGCAGAGTGGTTGGAAAAGCAGTTCAGCAGAGAAGGAGCTGGGGGTCCAGCTGGTCGGCAGTGGCTGAGTGGGAGCCAGGATTGTGCCCAGGTGGCCACCAAGGCCGGTGGCATCCTGGCTTGTGCCAGAAACAGTGTGGCCAGTGGGAGGAGGGAATGGATTCTTCCTCTGTGCTCAGCATAGATGAGGTTTCCTCCCTTTGTCCTGTGTTCAGTCCTGTGCCTCTCAGTTCCAGGACACTAAGGGGCTGGAGTGAGACCAGAAAAGGGCAAAGGAGTGGGGAAGGGTATGGAACACAACTCCTGAGACATCAGAATGGGCTGCCCGGGAAGGTGGCGGAGTCACCATCCTTGGGGGTGTCTGAGGAGGACCCAGCCCTCGGTGCCATGGCCTGGTTGTTGTTCAGTCACGGGCTGGACTTGACAATCTCAGGTCTTTCCCAACCTAATTGATTCTGTTTCCTTCTCCTATAAGAGTTAAAACCCCCGTGACAATGAGCAGAGGCAACACGGCAGGGCACATGGCACAGTGGTGGAGATGGCGAGTACCCTCCTCACAGAATGCCATGCTGTATTCCTGCCTCAAGGCACGGGGCCAGGAATGGAACCAGGGCCAGTCATGCCGAAAAACCTCGGAATAAAGAACTGCTTAGAGACTTTGAATCTTTAAGCAGCAATGTATTTGCTTATTGCGACACTGGGAGCGAGGCAATTCACACTGCACAAACTCACTCGACCCAAAAGGTGCATAACAAGCTATTTTACACTTCAGGTGCACAACTTCATCATCTAACATATATTCATAACCAGGCAGAGTCCAGGTGGAGTTTGGGAGGAGCTTTCAAGAATCTTTTGGTTCAACTTTTAGGTGGTGTTGTCTTACTTCATCCCCTCGTTCTGATACTCTTCATCAGCTTGACCTCTTTGTTAACTGACCCATATTCTTCAAGAGTACAAAGTCCTGGCTCTGGGCCTCCTCTATCTCCTTTAAACACCAACTTTACCTGATTTACAGCCTAGTGGTCTATTGCATACTACTCCTTAACATTCCGTCCAGTCCAACAGAACAAGGCATTAACCAGTGTCCCTACAATGCTGTCTTAGGGAAACGGGCAGGACAAACATTCCCCAATTCTTTCTCCTAGCTCAGAGGCGAGGTGCTGACTTAACTCCTTCAGTGCCTTTGTTACCACCGGGAGCGGGACCGGGAACGGCAGCGGGAATGGCAGCAGGAATGGTAGGAATGGAGTGGGAATGGCACCGGGAATAGCAACGGGAATGGCAACGGGTTCGGAATGGCACTGGCAATGGCAGGGGGTTTGGGAACGGCACCTGGAATGGCAGGGGGTTTGGAAATGACAGCAGGAATGGCAGGCGTAGCGGGAAGGTCCCGGCGGGCTCGGGAACGGCAAGGAGCTCGGGAAGGCAATCGGGGGGGTCCCGGCGCGGTGCCGGCGCTGCCCCCGCCGCGCCCCCAGGCGGCGCTGTGGCGCTCCCGGCAGCCCCGCGCGGTCCCGCCCACATCCCGTCCCCATCCTGTTCCCGTCCTGTTCCCGTCCCCGTCCCCGTCCCCGTCCGCACCCACGTGTCCCGGCGCGGCGATGTCGCTGCCCGCGGCCGCCAGCTCCCTGCCCATGCGGGTGCTCCGCAGGAAGATCCACAAGCGCAACCTGAAGCTGCGGCAGCGCACCCTGAGGCTGCGGGCGGCACAGGGCGCAGGTACGGCCGGCGCGGCCAAGGCCCGGCCCGGCGATGGCTCGGGGCTCCTTCCCTCCATCCCTCCGTCCCTCCATCCCTCCCTCCCTCCCTCCCTTCTCTCTCCATCCCCCCATCCCTCCATCTCCCATCCCTCCTTCCCCCACCCCTCCATCCCTCCTTGCCCCCTTCCCTCCATTCCCCCG
>JAWWEW010000169.1:8551887-8570763 GCA_035583185.1 Anabacerthia variegaticeps
TTACCTGAGGTGAATCCCACCCCCGTCCCTCCATGCCCCCGTCCCCCCATCCCTTCATCCCGTCTTTCTCTCTCCCCCGTGTCCCGCAGTGCTCTCGGCTGCCCAGGCCCCCCCGGAGGAGCAGCAGCAGCAGCAGGAGGAGGAGGTGCCGGCCCCGGAGGAGGTCGCGGAGCCGGCGGGGGAGGCCGGACCTGCCGGCGGGGAGAGGGAGAAGAAGAAAAAGAAGAAGAAGAGGAAGGCGGCGGCTGAAGGGGGAGATGGTGCGTTGTGTTAGCAAAGAGCAGCTTGTCCGCCCGGGCTGAGTTATCCCGGGCCTCCCTTGTGCCTGTGCCCCGTTCCATGTGCCGGCCAGGTGTGTGTTTGGGAGCCCCGGAGCTCCCCAGCATCACCTGCTCTGTTCCAGCCGGGATGCCTGAGCTCTAATTCGTACTAAACCGGTGGCGACCAGTTTAAGTGTTTTTTAATAGGATTCTGCTTTGTAACATTCGGTTCGAGTGTTCTGCCAATGCTCACCCTCTGTCACAGAGTAGGGCTCTGACAGATCTCTGCTGGCTCTGCAGCCAACACGGCTTTGAAGCAACATGTCCAGCCTTTCGCAACATCTGTGTATCAATGATACTAAAGTATACTGGAAAACTACCCAGAAAATAGCACCCCACAACTACTGCTAGATTTTCATATATTTCTATGTGTATACATGCATAAACAGACATTTTTGGAATCTGCTATTCCTTCTGTATTTGATTTTTGTGACATTCATCGTGGTTATGTCAATGAAGAAGTGCTTCCGTGCTCTGAGGATTCACGTACTTAAAATGCAACAGACACATTACATTTCACGTATCCTGAGCACAAACTTTTGGAAACTTGATGTCTGCATTACAGATGGGAAAGAATTTTGTAATTGTTTAAGAACAATTTGTGTTGTTTCCACAGAAAATGCCATATAATATACATTAAGCTTCACTGTTTTGCTGTGCAAAGTGGGTTGTGTGGAAGGAACTTGAGAATGCTTTGCTCTGTGCCTCAGAAAATTCAGGAGAAGCCTTGTGTCCCCTAATGCAGCCCCTTCCATGTGGTGGGAAAAAGTAGGATCTTTGCACATGGTTTAGAGACTAAAGGAGGTGCAGTCTGTGAAACAACTTTGCATGATTCACGTGTCCTTTGTATCTCTGACTCGTCCTATGTAAAATAACACTGTAGATACAAAAGCCAAGAAATCAAAAACCGAAGAAGATGAATCTGCAGACATAGAAGATAAGCAAGATTCTGGAGAGGAAGAGGTGAAAGAGGAAGATGGGGAGGAGGATGAAGTGCCCAGTTTACCACTAGGTTTAACAGGTATCTTGTGTGCTCTTTTTTGTGTGTGTGCACAAATCCAGGGTCTAACACTTCCTTCCAGGGCAAGTTGCAGTTTTCAGATAAGCTCTGTAATGCAGGTGATGTGACACTGGCAGTTCAGCTGTTCACCCAGTTACTGGTTTGGGGAATTTGCATTATATACACTTGTTAGTCTTAAAATCACTGTTTTTTAAAGCTATATACATATGTATTTAACTGTAGAGGAAAAAGTCCCAGATGAGGAAGATGGAGGTGTACAAGTAGTAAATTTGGCATGAGAAGCAGTGCATTCATGGTAATTCTTAGTAGCTCTTTGTAGTTTTCTAGGGACCACACTAATACAGAGTATTTTGTTGATATCGTGGGATTTTATGGTAGAATGGGGTAAGAAAAAGTCCTTTGATTTTTTTCATGTAGGTCAGTTTTAATAGGGTAATCTCAGAGGATGGATGGAATTGAAGAAATAAGTTTAAATATATTTCATTTCTTCCCTCACTTCAGGTGCTTTTGAAGACAATTCTTTTGCTTCCCTGGCTGGTGCTGTCAGTGAGAATACATTGAAAGGCATAAATGACATGGGGTTTACACACATGACTGAAATTCAGCATAAAAGTATTAAGCCTCTTCTGGAAGGCAGGTAAGAAATACGTCTTTTTAATAACTAATGATCCAAAATGTTGTGTAAATTTTGCTAGCAAGCTAATTACACGAATCATAGAATAGACTCAGTTGCCTATCTAAATACTTTTTCTAACTCTGTTCTGTACAGGGACATTTTAGCAGCTGCAAAAACGGGCAGTGGCAAAACACTTGCATTTCTCATTCCTGCGGTAGAGCTCATCTACAAGCTGAAATTCATGCCTAGAAATGGTAAGGCTCTTCATCTCACAGCTGAATTTTACTTTGCCATTTGAGGATGTGGCTTGGAGGAGACTGGGTTGTAACTGACTGCTGTCTGACTGATGTATTTTTTAGGAACAGGTGTTATTATTCTTTCTCCTACTCGAGAGCTTGCTATGCAAACCTACGGAGTTCTCAAAGAACTTATGAATCATCATGTTCACACCTATGGTCTGATTATGGGGGGCAGTAACAGATCAGCAGAAGCACAGAAGCTTGGAAATGGAATCAACATCATCGTAGCAACACCAGGAAGGCTGCTGGATCATATGCAGGTAGATAAAATACTGATGTCTAATCTGTGTTAGTAAATGTAATAAAACTCCTGTCTCTGACTGTGACTTTGTTAATCTTCTAGAACACTCCAGGTTTTATGTATAAGAACTTGCAGTGTTTGGTAATTGACGAGGCAGATCGAATCTTGGAGGTTGGATTTGAAGAAGAAATGAAACAGATCATAAAACTTTTACCAAGTAAGAACAAAAAAATCCATCTTTCCTGGAAATCACTTGACTAACATACCTTCTTTCTGAGTCAAGTATTGTAAGAGAAGTCATTAATTTTTAAAATTCTGTAAATGAACTGTATAGTGGTTGTCTTACTCTCTGTTTTTTCTTCAATACTTAGTATGTGTTACTTGTTTAACATTGTCTATCTGGAGGACAGTTTTCATATGCACTTTAGAGATACAATTCTGTTCATAAAAGATCATTTTAGTTTAATATCTGCATTTTCTCATTCATCCTCCTCTGTCTGTTTATTTCTGCAGTGCATTATTTCCTGATAAGGAAAAAGATCTGTCTTGTAGTTCAGGCATTTTTCATACCCCCAAATCCAGTATTGTAAGGAATTTTAAGTATTTACCTTAAATTTTTCTCTTCCTAATTTTTCATTTAGATATTCCTTATAATTGGTATATTAAACACATTCTGAGTCAACAAGGCTCTGTCCCTTAAAACTTTAAAAATGCGGGAAAAAAACCTCCAAGGAAATAGTACATAAAAACCCAAAGATAAATGGTTTGAGTTTCCACATCTTAAATACTAAAATTCAGATCTGCATGTTTAAAATGCAGATACATAAATATAATAAAATCTTGTGAAGAATGTTAACAAACAGTGCTAAAAAGAGAAAGTGAAGGAAGAATAGGAAAATTGCATGTTCTTAATGAAGTGGGTATTCATAGAGAAAAGAAATTTTTACTTTACATGAGTTTAATTTGGTTTTGTCCTCTTAGGAAGGAAATTATATTTTTAAAAAGACTCTTCAAAATAGGAAAAAAAATCAAATATGATGGCACTGATTGTTTGCCAAGAACCATTGCTATTGTTCTTGGACTTGTGAAGTGGAACAGGCTGAGTCTCCATTTTCCATGTACATGTGTAACAAGAAAATACTGGAGGATTAGGATGTGGTTTTGGGCTGAGAAATGACAGCCAGGCAAGAGGTTTCCTATACCTGCTGTGAGACCACTGAAGTCACTGAGGCTCAGCTGCCACGTGACTAAATGACATGCACAAATATGTATGTTCTCCATTGCTTTTGCAAGAGAGACAGTAACAATGTGCACAGGTTTTGGTAAGATTTTTCTTACACAATCTCTAGCACAATTTTTTTATATTTTTAAGAAAAATGTTTTAATATTCATGGGAATTAAGTTAATTTATAGGTAGAATTACAAGCCCGGTCTCTATTTAAGTAATTGCTTTGTGTCTAAATTGGATTGCAAATGATATTGAAGTTCTCCCAGAGACGGAGAATATTGCAGTTTTATAGCTGTTAGGATTGTGGAAGTGGGGGTAGCCTAAGTAAACAACCTGTTCAATCCATAATACATTTACACCATCTTTGTTTGTCAGTAGCAGCGTGCTTTAATAAGAATTTAGGAGACTTGCTTGGGGTGGTTTGCAGTTAAGAAATTTTTTTGGATTTGCTATTTGAATTCTCCTTTAAAAAGTGAGGCTGTCCTTTAAAATCAATATTTTTCCAGAGCGCAGGCAGACGATGCTTTTCTCTGCTACACAAACCAGAAAGGTTGAAGATCTGGCAAAGATCTCCCTTAAGAAAGAGCCACTCTATGTTGGGGTTGATGATAACAAGGAGACAGCAACAGTAGATGGTCTTGAACAGGTAAAACACAAATGTTAGAAGGAGTGTGATCTGTGAGCACACTAAGTGCTCTGTTTTTAACGGGGTTGTACAAAGACTGTCTTAAAAGCTGTTTACCATCCTCGTGGGCTAAAGCTGTCAGTTGCCTAAACGGTTTTATTCAGCCTGCAAACTATGGTAAATTGCATGCATCTATTCAATGTTTGCAGGACAGATGATCTAAACCCCCATGAAATAATAACAGAGGTACATACAGTGGTCTATTCCTATTACATACACAAGCTCCAGTTGTCTTTCCAACTGTATTTTCCATGTTAGTGACTAGACATTGATATGCTTTGGATATATTCCATTGTTTTACTATTTGGCATACATGTTTCACAACATAACACTTTCCTGATTTAATTGTATTGCTGAAACACAAGTTTGCTCCTTACTACTTCTTATTTAACAATGTTAAAATATTTTCCAGGGGTATGTAGTGTGTCCCTCTGAAAAAAGATTCCTTTTGCTCTTCACATTCCTCAAGAAGAACCGAAAGAAGAAACTGATGGTATTTTTTTCTTCATGTATGTCAGTGAAGTACCACTATGAATTACTCAACTATATTGATTTGCCTGTTATGGCCATTCATGTAAGTGTTTTATTCATTCATTTGTTTTTAATTAATTTCATAGTATCTAGAAGTTGTTACTGACCTTATATGTGCCTTGTTTGTTTCACTCCAGTTTCTAAAATGTGGGCACCTTGGTCACAAAACTGATGATGGTGTTGATCAATCTATAGAGAAAGGAGATAAAGCAAAGACTGTATAATAACAACCCTTCAATAATTAAACTTGCTATTTTTTTAACCAGGCTGAACACTGATACTCATTTACGCTCTGTGTATAGAAAGATTTCTGTTTTCTTCCAAGAGCTTGCCTTTCACAGGCACTAAAATGCAATTTGTGGAGCAAAGCCCTTGTCAGAGAAATCCAAAATCTGATCCCTGAAGTATTTGGTGCTTTTTCTAAGGCCAGGGTGATGTTTGGCTTTGCTATACCAATTCTTGTGTCAAAATCACAAAATGCATAATTCAGGACAAAGGATTGACTGAAAGTCTGTGAAACAGTTAAAACTGACTATAAATGCCCTTTTTTATTTTGTTCTTTGGGGGATTTTTTTGCTTTTCTTTGATAGAACTGTTAAGAGTATGGGTTTGGGGTTTTTGGTTGATTGCTTTTTAACCTGGAATGTATCTAACATCTTGCTAGACTTGGAAATGTCCTTTTTCTGAACTTCAGACATTTATGCAGCCCCCCTAAACAGAATGTTCATGCAACTTTTGATTTTTAATGCTTTGAGAGATACACTATAACCTCTGGGAGATGCCACTTCATATAGCCCTGTGCTGTTTAATCTTTTCTGTGAAATGGTCCTGCTTGGTCTGTACAATACCATGACTTGGAAAGCTGTCCCAAATTATTTTATATTTTTGGCAGTGATATATGTGAAACAAGAAATTAGGTTTAAGTTTACCAGCTAGCAATTTTTTTTTTTTAGTTGATATTTCATCCTCCATGTGTTTGTTTCCTTCTAGGGCAAGCAGAAACAAACCAAACGAACTACAACATTTTTCCAGTTCTGTAATGCAGAATCTGGAATATTGCTGTGCACTGATGTTGCTGCCAGAGGACTGGATATTCCTGAAGTTGATTGGATTGTCCAGTATGACCCTCCAGATGATCCAAAGGTAAGTTAAGGAAATAGAGAACCTTGACAGCAAAAAATCAAATCTTAGCTACAAACACAGTTGCAGGCAAAGGTCAGGATTCAGCCATGGTCATATCCAGCCACTGATTTCTTTCACAACCTCCTAGGAAATGCTGGTCCTAACTGAGACTTCTGTTATATTTTTCAAACATTCTTTTTGCTGTGAAATGAATTTAAGATCTAACCAGCTAAACAACAAAACACTTTTCAAGAAGACTGTGAGTTTATGTGTGCATCCCTGACTCTTGACAACTTTTTCAGTTGAAATTTGATTTTTGTTTAAAGATTTATATTCTTATTTGAATAAATGTCTACTGTACACAAGTGAAATTCAAAAAACTCAGAAGTTTTGACAGATGGTACGCAGCAAATACACCCAAGCCAAGGTTTAATTTTTAACTACAGCACACCAAGGTTTTTTTCCTCAGTAAAAGGTAAATTACTTTAGTCAGGGGTTCTGTCTCAGCCTAACTGTGCTTTGCATCTTCAGCACTTGATTTCCCTCATCCATGTGTCAGTACCAAGAATAAGTCTTCAAAAATAATGAACAATAACATTATATTCATGTTAAATTTGGGATATTTTTTGAGGCAGTTTGATTATTACATGTTTGTAAGACTGATTGCACTTTCTGTTGCTTATTTTTCTCAAAAGGAATATATTCATCGTGTTGGTAGAACTGCCAGAGGCATAAATGGTAGAGGACACGCTCTGCTCATTTTACGACCAGAAGAACTGGGCTTTCTACGATACCTAAAACAAGCCAGGGTAAACTTATGTCTACATTTTAATGTTGGGTTTGGTTTTTTTGTTTGCTGTGCATCAGGTTTTGAAATTTAAAAACTGTTAGGTTTTCGTATTCAAAGATCAGTTCCAATTTATTAAATTCCAAAAGAAGCATAGCCTTTTGTAAGTGTAATAACTTTAATATGATAGAGCTGCACAGAGTTTTTTGGTTGCTCTCCTTATGGGCTTGTTTTGCCACTTCTAAAGTGGTATAACTTCTAAAGCAAAAGTGGTAAAAGAAGGTGTCACACCGAGCATCTGTATTACTCCAGCGTAAAGGAAGTGATAACACTGTCATATTGATGTAAAGGCACTTTACAGGTACAGCTGTGGTATTAAAAAAAAAGTCTTCTGTTATCTAGCAGGTCTTTTTGTCTTCGGTCTTAAACACATTCACTATTTACACAGTGTAAATAATTTTGATATTTCGTTTCTTCTTTTGTTTTTAAGGTACCGCTAAGTGAATTTGAATTTTCTTGGTCAAAAATTTCAGACATCCAGTCTCAGGTATGAAATGACTTTACACTACAACTACTTTGAATATATTTGTTTTAATTTACATGGAGAATGTTACAGCTTGTAATGACTGCAGTCCAAAAATAGGTGTGCTTGTTTAGAATAAAGTTCCTCTAGATGAGCACTGTGAAGTAAATCCTCCTGCCATACTGTCCCTTGATGACAGTAAAGCAAGAAAATATTTAGAACTTAAAGATTAATTTTAATATCTAGTACTAAATTGTCATTATTATACAGTACATATTTGCCTGTAAGAATTGTTTTTTTCACATTATATGACAAAATGACAGATATAAAATGACAGTGATAAAAACTTGCTTTCAGCTTTTGAACAAAATGTTCTTGTCTGCCTTAGCAAATAGGGCTTTGGTAGCTTTTATTGAGTAGTTACATATGTTTAGATCAATTGTGAGTAATGTATGTATTGTAAAATGATTTTCTCAGACTTCAGTGTGCAGAAAGAGATCCAGTACCAGCACTTAGGAATGTTAGTACATAGTCCATAGGTGTTTTTAACTAGCTGTTGTTAATAAAGCCCCGCATGAGCTAAACCTGCTTTGTGCTCCAGTGCCACAAAAATGGCCATGGAGCACAAAGTTGAGTAGAATAGCATAGATAATTCTGTAGTTGGGAATTTCTGTTGTTGGTTAGTTTTGTGACTCATTGTTTTGATAAGAGGTCTGTAGAGTTTCTTTGCAGTAACTTAAATTTAAAATAGCAAGTGGAAGAAGCAGTGAGGACAGTCCTTACAGAGACAGGTTCCCAATTAGGAATAATCAGGAAGTAATGGTGTCTAATGTAACTTATTTTTAGTATGCTGAATTAACATATGTTAAACATCAAATCTGACACTGATATAATGAGTGCTGGGAACCTGGCCCATAATAAATCAAATGTCTCAGTCAACACCTATCTGCATTTTTGTCTTAGAATTGCAATAGATTCATGCCATATTAGATGACTATAGAATTGCATGGAATTATGCAGTTTAGACTTAAAAGCATACTGTCCTTGTCCACTGATTCTCAGTGCACACAGTTTCAAGATGTGGCTGCAGTTGTATTCTTCTTCTTGATTATCTTATTTGGGACAACCCAGTTTATTATGTCTGTAAATTTTTGTTTTGCTGAGGCTTTGTTTCTAGTGTAATTCAGCTTCAGGCTTTTTTATCCCTGTACTTGTTTAAAAAAGCATTTTGTTACCTGTATGTGCACTCTGCTGTCACAAGGCAGTTTTGCTGAAGTGAATGGAGAATGTCATTGCCACTCACACAGTAAATAATCTGCTTGAATATAATTTGTGGACTTTTAACAGCTATAAGTGTTTATATCTCTTGGGTTTTATCTTTTTTTCTCTCACCAGCTGGAAAAACTGATAGAGAAGAACTACTTCCTTCACAAGTCAGCCCAGGAGGCATACAAAGCTTACATTAGAGCTTATGACTCCCATTCTCTGAAGCAGATCTATAATGTCAATAACTTGGATCTTCCCAAAGTCAGCCTTTCATTTGGTTTTAAAGTTCCTCCATTTGTTGACCTCAGTATCCTTTTACTGCAGTGTTTCAAAGCTGAATTTCTGCACTGTAATTGTTCAATGCAACTTACTGAATTCCTGTGCTACTTCAGGTTCTGGTGGTTTGTAGTTGGGGTGGGTTTTTTTGCTATTAACTCTAGAAAGGCATCATGCTCCACCAGTAGTTTATCAAAGAAAATGTTACATTGCACATACTGTAGCCTCAAAAACTGCCTACAGACATCTATGTTCTGATGTATGTTCATGCTGCACGTGCTTCAGTTACTGTGGGGCAGCAGACACTGAAACGCATCCGTGTTCCAAAGTACTGTTCTCTGTGCAAAATCATTTTCATCAAAATGCACGTGCTTAAGTTTCCTAGTCAGGTAATATTGACATAGAGGGGCAAGAGCATGAAATAGAAGATTGTATCTAGATTACTGTCAAACCTGCCAGTGGATGGAATTTGAAGCAATACCACTTCGGACAACTGGAGGAGTATTTAGAACCACAGGCATGTAGTTCTGGTTTCCTCTATAATTACGCAACTCATCTCTTTGTATAATGCTGATTTTTTTTTTTTTCATATTAATACCCCTTTCAAAAACCAAAAAACAGCATTTCAAATTATTTCGTTTTAAGTTCTTTAACCAATAAAACTTCAGATGTGAACAGCAACCATGGGAGAAGACTACAGAAAAGAGGTGGAGGTGGAGGATTTGGTTACCAAAAGTCAAAGAGTGTCCACAAAGCGAAAATCTTCAAACACATCAGCAAGAAATCAGACAATCGGCAATTTTCTCGTTAATCATCCAGTCATTAAAATGGCTTTTGGCATTGGAATAGCCCACCTTGATCAAAACCATCTAGCAGTTACTTCCAATTTAAACTGCTCTATTCATATTTTTAGATTTTTTTTTTCTGGGAACATCTTTTATTTCTCTGTTCAGGAAAACTCTTTGGAAGGAGACTAAAGGATAATATATATGGCCAGCTAATTTTGCTGTATTTTTTGTAAGGAAGACGATCATTTAATTGCCTTAAGTCAATACTAGAGTTTTTTATTAAAGAAAGAAAAAAATACTTTTAGGTTTTATAGAAGAATTTGCTTTACTTTTACCCTTATTTCTGTGGACACCTCTGAAAATTGTTGGAGTGGACAACCTCACACCTGTGAAAATTGTTGAAGTGGACAACATAAGGACCCTACAGTGTGAGATAAAAAGGTTTTGCTCACATGAACCATTGCAAGGGATTTTAGTGCTACAGAACTCTGCTTTGGCCATCAAATATGCTGAAGAATACAGGAGGATTCCCTTAGAACAGAGTATATGGATGAGTAATTAAGGCTGTATGAGCTTGTGATTAATTTCAGGCATGGTATCTGTATAACAAGTACAATGTCCAAAATAAAAAATAATAAATAGTCTCTTACACCACTTCTAGGACATGCTTAATATTCTTTTAATGCTGTTACATAATGGTAACATTCTAGTGACATTTTCCTTCATATTCACTTTAAATCTGAATTTATCCATCTGGTGATGTCTAGTGTACGCTCTTATTAATATGCAAAGAAAATTAAGCAGGTTACATAAATTGAAGTACATGACCCAGATAATGTTTTTTAAGATGCTTTACAACCTTGATAAAGTGAGAAGGCTTGCAGTTGTATCTTGCAAATTACAAGTGAATTGCTTTCCAGTGTTAGTGTATCAGATCAGTGATGGCCAAAGTCAAAGGTGCTGCCACAGGACTGAGAGGGTAGAGAGACTCAATAAGTGAAATTTAGTATAAATATACCAGAAGGATATTTTGAAGGAGCAATATAACAGACTGGAATGGAAGAGGGTGGACATTGCAAACAAAGAAATGTGGAGACTGCAAAAAAACTACACAAGTTGGACAAAAGTAGGGTAACTATTACATATTTTTTTCATCTCTGCTATTGTAGCAGTAGGTAGCTGCTCTTATGAGGCTAGAGTGGTGATTGGCAAGTGTTTAAAAATGTTCATGAGTCAAGACAGGGGAAGACAAATGTCACAGAATCCAGAAATCTGGGCCCCATGTGATTACAGTAAACCAGCCTATAATTAATATCTAAAACGTAACTCAGGATTTCCAATATTCCAATATAAATTTTACTGTTATTTCTTAGGTCTTCTGAAGGGACTGTAGACCCTAATGGACTTTTCAAGATTCTTAATTAACATTGGTCAGATCTTAAAAGCTTCTGATATGTCAAAATATTTCAGTAGATTAATTTTGTTAATAGGATTCGAATATCTCATGCTTCTGGGCTTGCAGTGAAACAGCAAAATCTGCTCTGAAGGGTAAGCAATGCTAAGAATGTGCCTGTCTCATTGAGTTCTAATCTTTGATTCTGGTGTTTCTTATATATAAATAATAGATATCAAAATAGTTCTCATGTCTGGTTATTAATGGCACATTTTAGGAGTCGTCTCAGAGATCTACAGGCTTCTGTCTGTACCTGCCAGCTGTGCAATCACAGTATGGGAATTAACTTACATTATAGCAAAAGAAACACTGAGGGACTCATTAGATGAACTGCAAAATTAATTACTTGGAAAGAGATGTAAGCAAAGCTGAAGTAAACCACTGTGAAGATCAGAGCATGATTATGTGGGGAAAAGCAGTCTGGCTGTGGTAATGTGAAATATTGGTTTGGAACAGGAAAAGAGCCAAGATGTTGGGCCCAGTCAGTGACCCACCTGTCTGACCATGTGCTGTGTAGCCAGAACTGGTTGGGCTTGGAAATGCATCAAAATTCCTGCCACTTCTCTGTGTAGGCAAAAGGCTGCACTATGGAGAACTGCTTTTACCCATCAGGGATTTTGGGAACAGCAGGCTGACTGCTTTCGCAATAGTTTGAAAACCTTTAGCTCCACCTGATTTTCCATTTGGAAGAGCAGAGGCACTGTCAATTTCTAAAGTCTGATACGTGGAAAACTGACAAAATAGGCCTTGGCATGAGCCTGCACAACTCCTCCCTGGGATATTTGGTTTGCACTTTCTTACAGACCCTGCTACAATGAAATTTTTTAAACAATCTTATTTAGGAGATCAAAAGACTGGATATGATTGCTCTAGAGTTATACTAGCTCACTAAAAAACTTCACACTGTTATTTAAACATTATAGATGTGTGATGGCTGCACAGCCTGTGGTAAGTACATGGTCTGCTCTTAATTTCCTGATTGAACAAAAGAGAGATTCATGAGCTGAGACTAAGCAGGAATTAAAATGAAAGGGCTTCAGTTTTCTGGCTCATGCAGATGCAATTACCTTTTGCTTTGTTTTTGAAATCCTAAATGACAAATAGTTTCTGATGAAATGTGTATCGGGCAGCATTTATTCTACTACGGAATATTGCGAGAAGTGTAAAACATTGTCAAGCCAAATGGAAATCCAACATTTCCTTTGCAACTTCCCCTGTTATCAATCTTGTGAGCAGTTAATAGACCTCAGCCATCAGACTCTCAAGGCTTGTCTCATAACAGTGACCGATAGGCTGGGGACTAATATTGTGTGCCTTGAGAAATTGCCTTCTTTCTCTGAGAACCTTGACAAAGAAATTGGACTCTTTAAACCACTTAAGGGGGTGATCAAAACTGTCCTGCTTGAACTGGAAGATTTTTTTGACAGTTCTTGGAACAGGCCCATAAAGGAGGCTTCTATTGCTGAGCTACTGCTCATAATCATGAAAAATCTTGTCATGATACAAGTTTCCTGTGCCATAACCCTGCCGAGTTATAGACAAGCACAAGACCAGTCAAAAAGTGTTGCCATCAAGTTTTTCAGGGGGAATGTCACAGCTAGAGGGCACGTTTATTGACAGTGTAGAGCAAGAGTGCTTGAGAACCAGGTAGAATATTATCTACTGAGATCTGCTGTAAAGAAAAGCTCTGTTTTGGCAGTAATTAGCCTTTTTATTTGATATATGCATTGATGACTCTATTTAAGCTACCAAACCTTTAGATACTCAAATGATTTGCTTTCAAGACAGTGATCTGAGGCTCAAGGGAAGCACAGTCTCACAGGAAGGGTGAAAAGGGCTATATGATTTAAAAATATTATTTTAATAGAGGTCCCACTGTGAAGGAAAGCAGGGTGCTGACAGGATACAGCACAGGTCTGTCACTTTCGGTTTTAGTTCTACCAGTGTCCTGTTCAGGAGACAGTTGTCCAGTTACCTCACACACACAGAACCCAAACTTAGATGGGATTTTACAGAGATCTAACAACTAGAAAAGAATCAGTTATTAACCCTTGAAAGGTGTGTTGGTTGTTAGGGTTGGGTTTTATTCAAACTAAAATAATGCTGAAAGAAGCCTAGAATCAAGGGGCTGGGCATGAAGAATAAAGTCTGTCACAGCTCTTGACTTTTGCTCTACTGGCTTGTTTTTCTCAGGATTTTAGCTGCTTGGCTTGACAGGAGAATTCATGGAACTCTTTTTGATGCTTTTGTTTGTCCAATGCTTTTAGATTTATAGATGATGTTGAGCCATGACAATAAGAATCCAGCCTCCTGAACTGGAATGCTCTTAGCTTCTAAAAAATCTGCTGGCTTCCATCAAAGTCATAAATACCATGATGTTGTTTCTGTCAAATCTCTTTATTGCACAGCCACGTGATTACATTTTTTTTTCTCCTCTTAGCCACCACAATAAACTTTTGATATGGAGTTGTAAGGAGAGGTAGAGGAAAGATGCCATTAAGAGAAGGGGAAGACAAATGGAAAATCAGCGTGCTGTCTAGAAACACATTCACTTTGCTATATCTGTGTCATCCAGCTTAAGAATGGCATTCACTTAAAAAAAAAAAAGAGAAAAAACAAAACCTGAGCATGCTCTCCGAAAGCAGTCCATCTTCCCAAACACTTTTGTAAGCTGCAACACTGAAAAACATAACCATCTACTATTTTTTCTCGGTCAGAATTAAAAAAAATAAAAATTATAAAAACCACAGGCTCTGCAAAATCTTGTATAACAGTTTCAAAACTTCCAAACTCCTCTCTATTTTGGCTGTCAGCTAAAGATGTTGAGCCACCCAGGGCTTTTTAAGCTCCTCTTTGAGTGGCTGCAATCACATATGAATGTTGAGAATTACAGGAATACTAGATGTGTTACTCAGAACTAAAACTAGATGTTCCCTCACAGGGGCTGACAGGCCATGTGAATTTGCAGGAGCTGTTGGGTCCTCGGATAAATGTTCCTGATATATTGCCATGTTGTATGGGAAAACTGACTCAGTAAAAGGTAAGTTTTGCCCAACACCTTTCTCTAATTGTTATTAAGAGACCAGATAAAGAATTTATGAAGGTACTTAGTAATACTAGTACAAAATGTGATTGAGGGCATAAATGTAATCCTAAAATGATATTGCTAAAAAACCAAACTGAACCAAAACAACCCCAACATAAAGCAACTTCATGTTTTATAGAAACTGTATTTACTGATATCTTTACAGTCCTCTCTTAGTTGTGGCAGAAGAAAAAAATAGCCAAATGGTGTGTAGTACTAAAAGATTTTAATATTAATTATATAGTAATTCATATATGAATTAATATATTAATTCCTTAGTGCTAGAAAAAGAATCCTTAACTAATACTAAGCTCTAGTGCAGATGGCCTGTAGTAAAACTGTAAGAAGTGCTAAAAGATTGTTTAAACATTATATTTTCTCCTTCACTGCTAAATTTTATGAACCTTTTTTTGGTGCTTGCCAAGTATGTGGTACTATAACTTTGTGTAAATTCTCCATAATTATTTTGTCCCACTTCCTACATAAAATCAGGAAGGGATTGTTCATAAATAAGGGAAAGAAATAGAATAGAAATCGAAATAGAATAGAAATAGGAATAGAATAGAATAGAATAGAATAGAATAGAATAGAATAGAATAGAATAGAATAGAATATTTTCAGTTGGAAGACACCCACACTGATCTTCTCCTCAAGGTGAGGCCACACTAATGCTGTTTCAGGTGCAAACTAATCAATAAGTAAAGAGATTTAATTAATATTAAGCTCAATTTTTTTTTATTTGAGTATGGACATAAAACTTGTCTATTAGAAAGTATTGCACAGAGAAATAAACCACACACACATGACCCAGACTTATACTGATGGTAAATTCTATTAAAGAGCTGACAGAGAACAGAGAAGAATGTGATAAAACTGTGTCTACTAGAAGCTTTCACAGGACTTTTCAATCTAAAACAAAAATGGAAAATAAGTCAGTTTTGTGTAGTCCCTTTATAATGGCCTAAAAATAATCTGCCTCTATCTCTAACACATAAAAACCAACTTCTGAAAAATGCAACATTAAATTTTATGTATTTGCTATAAAAATACAGCATCACTTCACATAATGAGTCAAAATTCTGTTATTTGGATGAATCATCATCCTCCAAAGCTGTTCCTAAGCAGCATGCTTGGAAACGGCACTGTAACAAGGCTGGCCTGGTGAGGACAGACACTTCCTTAGCACAACTGAGCAAAGGGGAGCTTGGACAGAAATTACAGGGATGCAGGGAGGGTTAAGGCAAGCTAAGAACTTTCAGACTGACAGAAAGAAAAAGGTTATGACAAGACTGAGTCTGAGTAGATTAATTTCAAGAGAGAGAGTTCTGCTTGGCAAAGTGATAAGGACTAGGAAATATGCTTTCCACTTCTTCACCTCTGTCACAAGTCTTTTCTCAGCAATTCTCAGGTCCACAGGGAAGAGCAAGAACAGGTGCAAAGGAAGATGTGAAGTATTTATACTCTTAGGCTTACAAGAAGATTACTATTTTCCACCCTTTTTTTGTTTTGCATCCCTCAGACTTGTCAGCCCACAAAGTACCAAACATCCAGATGGAAAGATGACATTACTTGGTATTCACTATTAATTCTACCATTTAGCTCCAAGCCCTTAGTCACAGAATTGTTTGCTTATTTTAAGAGCAATGAAACAGTTGGCTACATATTGCCATTTCACTTCACTGAAAAGGAGAAACTATGAAGATTCAAACTGCAGTTTCTGAGGTCATTGAAAAATATCAGTGAATGAAACAAAGGATTTTCTTTCTTTTTTTTCTGTTCACTTTGACATGGCAGCACCTTTAATAGTGTAACTGTACATAAAAGTAAACTAGATCCTCCTTTAGTCTCAGTAGAAGAAAAATGTTTTAGTTTTGTTTTGTTGCTTTCTTGATTTTTTTTTGGGGGGGGAGGGTTAGTCTATTTATTGGTCTATGCAATTTGTATTTGCTTTTCTACTATTTAGAATACGTCAATACATGCAAGTCTCCTCATTTTTTTATAATTCCTTCTTCTCTTTTTCAAAGTATACCCTGGTATACTTTGAAACACTGTAAAGTGTTGCCATAGCAATCTTTGAGGAGTGCTAAGCCTTTGCAGTCACAGGATAAGACAGCAGTGGGGTAATTATCAAGAAAAAATAAACCCCTAGGAGACTTTTTTCCAAGACTCCGCATTATAGGACTAGGTTATTTCAGCCAAGAGGGAGGAAAATTGGGAGATTTCAATGCATTTGACTTGTGAACTGAAATGTAACTATCAGGATGTGGCACATATTGTACACATAATAAATAGGAGAAGAGGCATGGGACACATGGCTTCTAGGCAAGGAAGATTTTAAGATCATCTGGACTGCTTTGATGGTGGCCTGCAGCAAAAGGGTTGAAAACAGTAATCTGCTTTAAGTCTGAGAGTAGAAATAGTCTGCAACCCACAAATGAAGTACCCTCACACACAAGGAAAAGACAACCCCATTTGCTGCAGGGGTAGGAACCAACAGATCACATCCTGGTCTGTTTGGGCCCCTGAACATAAAACTTTTGCAGTTAGTCTAAATTTTGGCTGTTTGTATGCAGTCTTTCTTTAATATCCAAGTTAATTCAAATTGTGGCAAGATCCTTTTAGTCCTTAAGTTCACAGAATTGGACCGACCGTTGTTGAAACGCTTAGAAGTTAAAGGGCTTTTTTTATCTGCTGTTTCCCTGCCTGCTTTCATGTTTGGCTGCCTTTTAAATTAATAAAATGTTGTTCAGTAATTCTTTCACTGGCATTTTAGAAGTGACAATAATTAACAAAGTGAGACACAAAATAGAAAGGAGCAATATAAGGCAAAAGCACCCAAAGCTGGTTGTGAAGCAGTCACACGCTGTCTGCCAACCCTGACAAATTTTTTCCAGTGTCTTACTGTCTCAGGTGCTGCTTTAGACTTAACTTGCAGCAGTATTATGAAAAGCCTTTTCTTGACCAGTTCTCTCAGATTCGGCCTGTTGTAAACTCAATGCAAGACATTCAGTACTCAGAAGTCCTTTTCTTCTCATAATAAGTAATGCAGATAATTTTCTCTTTGCTACTGGCCTACACTAGAACACTTGTTAGAATTACTGTAGGAAAGAACAGCTGAAATCATATTTGCATTAAGGGCCTGGAAAAGGATTTATTTGCTTTATTGTTCATCTGGTGAATGAAGTGGCATCCAAAAGTTAACCAACAAAACAGCCTGGTTATTCTGACTGCAGTCATTGTCCTTAATTTCTATAATATTTCATCATTGCTACAGATTCTGAAGTTGGGGACCCCTGAATAAGACAAGCCAGATCCTGCTTGTTGCAGGTAACACAGTAGTGCTGTGAGAGGTCTGTGTTTTGTCAGATGGTTCTTTTTCTTCAGTGAACCTGAATGCAAATGAAGAACATTGATATGAGCAGCATTCATTGAGACAGGACCATTCTGACCCAGAAAATACTCCTCTACCTCAACAATGAGCAACCAATCTCCTGTCCCCAAACTCTGCTCCACTACAGTTTGTGATGTAAGTGTGCTGCTACTTGCAAGGAAACAAACTTCACTGACCTTCTTTGGTCTTATTTACTCATGCTCAGCTTCTTCACATCCCTTTGGATATCTCTCAACAGCACCATGTGACCTGGTAAGGGAAAAGGGACTGTGTTTTATCCACTAATTCACATTGAAATAGTCCTGGTCACAGACTAGGGGGAAACAAAGAGGGTGGAAATGCTGATAATGGTTTGTAAAGGGCCCTAGTGAAGAAAGCAGGCTGGGAGAAAGGATACCTCCCAAATACCTTAGATAAAACACTTTAAACACACTTTAGATATAATACTCAGGTTGCTATATGGGCGAGGTTGGATGGAGCTCTGAGCAACCTAGTCTTGTGGAAGGTGTCCCTGCCCACAGCAGAGGGTTGGAACAAGATAATCTTTAAGGTCCCTTCCAACACAAACCATTCTATGATTTTATATTCTATGATTTATTACTCAGGAAGTGATAGAGCTAATTAGTATATCTCCTTTATGCTTACCACTCTATCAACATTGATTGCAGAATTGAAAAAAAAGTCTGTGCAACGGGTTTAAAATAATTTCTGAAACATCTTGCTTTTGAGGGTAGTTACTGGAAAGGGCCAGGAGAAGGCCGGGCATGTGCCCTTAGTAAAACCCTGCCATAAAACTGCCTCCATAAAGGCAGAGATGTGCCTGGCCACTGAACAATCGGAGAGAATTTCAAAATTTATAATTTTTTAACCGGAAAAATTCCCATTTAAATACTGCAGCCTTGAAATAACACGTGTTCAGTGCCCAAACCAACACTGACCTTCCCATGGGAGCGAGAAGGGGCTGCTTGCCTGGGTGGGAACACTGAGGGGAGCACGGTGGGAAGGGAATGTGGGGTCAAGGGGGTGTTCTGTGTCCTCATGGGGGCTGTGGGGATGAGGAGGTGTCTTGTCACCACACAGGTCTGTGTCCAGGTCTGGGCTCCTCAGCACGAGAAACACAAGGAGCTACTGGGGAGGGTTCAGGGTGATGCCTAAGGATTTTATGTTTTTTTTAGTGTGTATTTTATGGATTTTTAGAGCTTTAGGAGTAAGGATTTCTAAGGGATTTCTTGCTCACATATTAA
>JAWWEW010000169.1:8570863-8604318 GCA_035583185.1 Anabacerthia variegaticeps
GCTTCCTCTTTTTTTTTTTTTTTTTTTTTTTTGGTTTTTTTTTTTTGGTTTGTTTTTGCTTTTTAAAATAGCCCTGCTGTTCAGCCGGGACTTGTGACAACACCAGACTCCATTACCACTGAAAATGTGTAGCAATATGTTTCACTGTATCTTTTAGCACATACTTGTTTCTTATTGTAATACGAATAAAACCCGAGATGGAGTTGTAACAGCTACAGCAAGAGCGCCTCACTTTGTAGGGCAGACACAGATAAATAAAGTAACTAACTTTCCAACATTCATTATGCTGAGAAGGCCTAAAAGAGATTTATTTCCATAAATTCTGGGTGATAGACAAAACACAGATAATGTAAGTATAACTTCCTGTACAATGGTACTTTGTACAGCTTCTTGGTAGGGTACAACACTCTTTTATATATTCCATAAAGCACAGCGTCATCGGCAGATCTCAGAGTAAATGGAAAGGATCCCAGTGACTGCATTGGACTATGGATCTCCATACTGCCATGACTGCATCTCTCCAGTTGTATTCCTAGTTACAGAAGCTGAAACCAACTATATATATATATCTATATATATATACGGAACTATACTCAAGCCTTCCAAAGTCAGTATCAAATTCTGCGTTGTGTTCTCTGGCTCATATCTTGGATGAGCTCTGTTTTCAACACATTTTGTTGCCTGGCAGCTCCAGCACAGAGATCCCTTCCATTCTGATCCCTAATGAAATTATTCCTGCTGTGAAAGGTTTTCATCCAGATTTCTGGAATTAGCAATACTGACAGGCACAGCAGCAGTATCTTCTTCTGCATGCATTTACATTTCTTTTTATCTTTTGTCTTGGTTGTATCCCATCTCCTCACAATTCAGCTCCCCATCATCTGTTTCCTGAGATGTAGTAAGCATAGGGAACCATTCAGTAGGCAACTGCAAATTCCCAATTATCATCAGTGGAAGTGAGACTGTGCACTGTGAAATGAAAAAGTCACAGACCTGTTACAGTAGCCACTGTCAGAGGCTGCAGCAGACCATTGCATCCCATCAAATGGGCTGATATGCTTTGCAAGGTATTGTGCCTTTTCAGCAATCACATATAACAGTAAATAGTGATGTTTTAAACATGCCCACTATCCTATCCATGGATGACAATTAGAACCAGCCAAAATCCTATTCGGTCTCTCCTCTGAACAATTTCTATTCTCAGCATTTAACAGTTTAAAACACACAGGCAGACAAGAAGACATTTTTTTCCTTGAAAATTATGTTTGTGTCATTTTTAATATTGTTTTATTAAGATTGGCAATATGAACACAAACATTTTTAGCTCACTTACCAGTTAGTTCATCCCAATCAAATCCAAGGCAAACAATGGCAAAACATGAGGGAGTAAAGGAATGTGGAAACAGACAAAGCTCCTGTTCATGGGCATCTTCTTGGTGATGGAGTTAGCAAATGGCCACACTATAGTTCTTTTTTTTAAGCAGGAGGAAGAGGAAAGACCTTATGGCTTGTGGAATCTGTAGAGCAAAAGGTAGTCCAATAGTGCAAATATGGAGGTTCTGGTAAGGAAAAAAGCACAGTTTGCTCATGATCTCCATAAGAGATTTTGACAAAATTGGTGGCTGGTCCTCTCTACAATTTCATCTGTGCAAGGTCTCTTGTATTAGTCTCTCTGGAGAGTAAGAGAATATTATAACTAAGTATCTGATGAATTCTAAAGTTTTTACCAGACTTCTCTTTTTGCAGTGTCATGATTTTGATCATATCACTCAAACACTGTGGTCAGGCTATTCAAGTAACTAATCATTCTGGCTACTTCAGTTTTTGAGAAACTTTTGAGAGGCTTCAGGGAGTGCTACTGTGAAAAATCGGGCTACTAAGGAGTTTCTGGGTTTCTACATGGGTACACATTTCAAAGTCCAGGCAAGGACAGGCACAACACAACCTGCCACAGAGTAGTTACTTATAGTGAAGGACAGTGCCTTTGCACATTTTCTCTTCTGAAAGTATCAGATCATCTGTAGCTGTTATATGCAAAAGAAATTAATCTGTGGGAGAATTAAGTGGGTCTTTCTGACTCACGTATCATTCATGGAAAACTAATTAAGTCTGAGTCATTGAGCCTCTACTTGAGAAGGTACAAAGAAAATGAGAACCTTTGCACTATAAGTGCATCACATGGTCCTTGATTTCAGATCACAGCACTGTCTGTGATGCTTGTACAGTAAAGAATTGTTTTGCTTCATTTTTATATTTATTTATGAGCAAATCCAATTTGAATTCTTTGAAAACAAAAAGCCCAGGAACTTAAAATATCCTTTTAAAAGGTAAAACTTCTCCAAATGAATCACTTGTAAGATTTATTTGATATTCAAAGAACAAAAACTGTAGGTTGTTGGATTACTGGCTTAAAACTCCTTACAAAGGAGCAGAGAGATGTATAGTTTCACTGTGGCATTTTTAGGCAAAATATATGGATTTAGACTTCACCTTCTACATGTCATAATAATATGGCACATCCTTCACTTAAAATAGTTGTAAGATTTTCTGAGGTTAATTTCCCAATGGAGTGGGATAATCTGACACAGTAACAGAATCCTAACAGGTACACTTCACTCCCAAGAGAATGATGATGTAAGTTGGAGGAGTTTCTTTGGGTTTTCTTCTTTCATATTGATTTCTGTGAAAGAGATTTGAAAAGGCAGAGAAGTGGTAAGAGGAGAAATAGAAAATATCAGTGATGTAGAGGTAGAAAAGTCAGAAAGGTAGAGATAAAAGGTGAACACTGGAAGTGTAGCCTTGAACAGAGCTAAGCAAAAAGGAAAAAGCCTGCAGAAAAAAAAAATAGCTGTCTGGGTAGACATCAAGTTTAAGTTAAGTAGTTTATATATGTGTGCCTTCTAAAATGAAACAGTCCCACCAAGCAATGTTTAGGAATTTTAACCTGACTGCAACTTAATCCTAAATGAAAAGAAAACTTTACTACCATTCGCTACAACTCCTTCCATCTTCAGACTACTTCTAAGCAGTGGATTATGGCATAATGCAAAACTGCCATTAGAATCACACATCTTTTTAAGAATCAAATCTTGCTTATGCTCAGGCAAACAGTTTGACAAATGGTGGAAGAGCACCATCTGGTGACACCAGGCACTTCACTGTATTCTGCTGCCATTAAAAAATTCCTGGTGTACAGACTGTGCTCTGGAAAACCTGCCCTGGTGTGTTTCAATATGTTTTAATTCATTATTCAATTACCCATAAAGAGTAAAATAGTAAACGTCCTGAAAACAAATCAGGGCTGACAGTGACCTTATTTCTACTGTCCCTTAAATCACTAAGAAGTTCTTGTAATTTGAATCAAACATTTTATGAATTGTTCTGAGACATTTTTTAGGAGGCTTTGGAGCAGCTTTTATGGGCACCATGAAATGCAGTCCCAAGTTTTATTGCACTGGACATTTCAAGGCTTTTCTCTATGTGATCCAAGTATTTTCTTACAGTGTTCAAGAAACTTGGCTTAGCTGTCTTTTCAAAGATTTTCTTTTTCCACAGAAGCAATTATGAAGAAAAATGAATTACCTTTTGCCATTCTGCTATTCTGAGGTAAGGAAAAAGGATGGATCTTAACCTGACTATTATTTGCAAGTCATAGCTAATTCCAGCACAAATTGAACCCAAATATGCTCACAAATAAAATACATGATTTTTCTGAATAGGTTCTTTCCCACAATGATGATGGCACCTATTTAATTAAAATTCAAGGGCAAGTTAATGTGGGTTTAGTTAGGAATTAATAAAAGCAGTTAATAGTTATATTAAGCTTAGAAAACACTTTCTGAAATTTTAGGGTGCAAAAGAACTGGTTTTCTAAGGCTATGGTTTGTTCAGACCAACTCTCTCACACTTCAAAAGCTGTGCAAACCCCTTAAACTACAGGGAACCTGGCCAAAAACTAGACAAAGGTCAAGAATGTCGAGACCCTGGAAGTTCTTAACTGAGACATTGGACTAAAGTATATAATTCATGAAAAAACAGTCATATAATTAAAAGATTTTTTTTTAATTTATCATATGAACCTGGTTCACATAGTGTTGATTTAATCTTTTATTTAATGAGATAATACAGCACTACAACTCCAAAGTGTAAAGAAAAACATCAGAATGTTACCTAGCATAAAACTGAGCAGCCTGTTTGAATAAACCATATCATGATTATCATGAAAGAAAAGTAATGTTGTGCTTCCTCCAGCATCCTACAGCAGGAGGGCAATAAATATTCAGCCAGTGATGCCATCTAAAAGTGTTAGGTTTGTTTCGATGTTGAACATGCTGTAGGAAAAACACTCAACTGGTAAGTCTGGTGTTTTGTGCAGTGAGGAATATTCAGGAAGGTTTTAGTAGCTGATGAGTAGGATAAAAATCACTCATACTAAATGTTAACGTAGAAAACAGGTCCATTATTGCCCAAAAGAATGAGGCAGGAAAAAGTTAAATCTCCTAAAGATTTAACTTTCAATTTGTACAGGACTTCCAGGGCTTCTTAGAGTCAAAAAAAGTCTCAGAAGTCAAAAATAGAAATCAAGAGAGCCCCAGGCCCAGAAGATCAGATTCCAGCTGTTTTTAAGAAGCCACATAGTAGGGTTACATGCAAAGTAAATGTTCAGCAAATTCAGCGTGCTTTACACATTGGAAGAAGCTGCCCGTGCAGACAATAAGTAGTCTGCACTGATTCATGAGAGCTTTCTGCCCTTTCCAATGGCAAGATCAGGTGCCCACTGTGGCCAGGAAGATTTGTATTGTTGCCAGTTGAGAGTCAACTTTGGTGAGGGTTCTTGGTTTTAGAATCAGGTATCTGCATCCACTCTTGCCAAAGATCTAATGTCACATACCAGCCAGGGAAACTTCCTCTCTGGCAGATGTATGTATTCCAAACAAGATTATTTCCTTTTCTGTGTGCCAGAATGATACTATTGCCATTATCTTGTGGATCTAATGGCAGTCATATGGAAGCAGCCACGGATGCATGCTCTGTCTGCTTAATTGCAGTCATACAGGTGACATCAGCTATCAGTGCTACCTGCTTTTTGTTCCTTCACAATTACTGTCACAGAGGAATGAACTGACTTGAGCTTGGATCTCTCTAAAGCTGTTTTGTTGCTAATTAAAGAATGGGTCATTTAATAAAGAAACCTCCACTTGGGTTTAGCATCATTAGTGTTACTAAACAATGAACATTAAAAATTTAGTCTCCATAAATAATGTAATCAACTTAAATCAGGTAATTTAATATATCTAAATCATATATCAATATGAAGGTTTTTCTATCTGGTTGGTTTTGGTGTTTTTTGGTTGGTTGGTTGGTGGCTTGTTTTTTTCTATTGCACCCTTGGAGATTTTTTTTTCAGTGGCCACAACATGAAGAAAACCTTTGTTTCTTAATTGGAACGGAGACTTCCACCTAATCTCTTGATTCTGGGAGCTGGGCTATGAACAAACATCAAATATTGCAAGGCTCATAATAAAAATAAGGAGAATTGGCAATGTCTTATTACACAGTTTCACATCATTTATGCACAGCCACTTAGGACAAAGATTTCCCTCCAAGATTGTTAGCATTTTTCTTATCAGTCTACTCAAAAGCAGCAGTTTGGCTGACTCCAGTGACTGTGTTGATTTTTTTGCAGTTCAAGGCTAATGAAGGTTTTTGTTGTAGAATTCTAGCAATTTCTCCACTGTCTCCAGTAGTTCATATTCTTGTGAGAATTAGATATGCAGCTACTTCTCTCCCAAATCTGTCTCATCATAGGGAATATAACCTCTTCCAGCTTCCTATCTCTTGGCCCTGCTCTGAGAACTTAGTGTATCTCAGGCTGTGGTGCCCTGTGGTTGCTGAGATGTGTTGCTTGTCTTATTCAGACTTTTTGTAAACTAAAAAGCCATCCTATAAAACCATCCATTCTCTGCAGATGGGCTTAGCAGAAATTACTTCCTTCCACTTTGGGAAGCCTGGGGCTGGTGGGAAGCTGAGCAGCAAGCACGGAGCAATGCTATAAACTGTCAGTTCAGCACAGTCCACATGGAACAAAAATTACTGAATCCAGGAACTGCTTCTATGCAGGAGGTGCAGTTGCACCCATTAATTCAGGCACTATAACTTCCACTGAGAGGATAATTAACCATTTACCTTGACTGTTCTACTCAGCTTAAAGCCACTTCTCTGTTCTCATCTCTTTTGGTGAGACTCTTTCGTCCAGTTCCCTTTCTACTTGCAGATTTAAAGAAAAATCCATCAAGGAATTTTCTTTTTTTGTCAGTCTTTGCTTCCCTAACTGGCTGTCTTGTAGTCAGTCCATCTGCTATACTTTTCCCTTTGTGTAGCCAAAAAAAATCCTGCCATTTTTTTGATTTAGAAAGTAGGATGAAACGAGCTGCATATCTCTATCAGAACATCACATCAGGATTCACCTGCCTTTATTTCAGGAAGCGTATATGAAGTGAAGCAGCATGTTTCACAGTGGCTCAGAGAAAATAGGACTGTGCTGGTCTGTGTGAGAGAGAAAAGCCAGTTATACTTTCAGTAAGACAAAGTGGACTGGGAGTTCCAAAGTGAGAAGGCAAGCAGTGGCTCTCATGACACGCACTAAGTCAGAAGTACCAAGTGTCAGTGATTTCCCATGAACTTGCCAACAGGCAGAACTTCAAATGTAGAGTCAGTTCTGAAGGGATTTTATTCTGTGAAAGTCTGCCTGCATATATGATGGGTGATTGCGCAAAAGAGGGGGTGCTCACTGGGGAATATCCACTTGATTCGTAGGAGAAACTGGGGAAACCAAGAAACACATGGTGAAAGGGAAACCATGAAACACATGTTGAGTCAGAACATGTATTTCAAACACTTTATGGAGAAATAAAACATACAGAAAAAAACCCCAACATCTCAGGCCTTTGACTTTGGTCAGGTCTAGTCCAACTTCTTTCCAAAGTGTTTTACTTAACCCTTTCATTTTCAGAGTATTTTTTTCCATGCCTCATACTAAGGTATTTCAGGAGGCCTGGAAAAGAGCATGACTGTTCATACATTCTGCCCACCAGGACACACTCCTGTGCTAACAATGCTGGATGAGACTTTTTCATACAAATCTGGTTGCCTTGAGGGATGTTGCTCTACTTAAGAACTGGCATGTTCGTGTTCCATTCTCGTGCTTCTTCAATACCACATCAAATTCACTCCTTTTATAAGACAAGATTTTTCTAAGTGCTATGTCTGCACTTCACACAGTATCTAAAAATTGAGCTGCATTTTCTCTGCCATATAATTCATAACTTAGCTTTGATAGTTACAGATATTCTGAGATCAGAACTGAAATGCAATTTTATTGTTAGGAAGTAAGGGGAGATAAATTGAATTTTGATTTTTCTACAGCTGTACTAATTATCAAGCCTTTTAGTAATTAAAACAAACAAACAAAAAAAAAATCAGAAAAGCAAGGAGATTGAAAGTATTGCCACAGGGAAAGAGTTAATATCAGAGTAGGGAACTGCTGCTGACAAGAGTCTATTCCTGACATTGCAGAGTAAAAATGTACTATTTGTAATAAATGTATATAACTCTAATATCATCATTTACCTTTTAAGGCCATCAGATTAACTATCTAACAACAGTATTTAGGTTAATCTTCAAATATAACTTTTATCTTTCACAGTAGTTTTACTGACAGTCTCAGCCAAAGTCTACTGCGGTCAAAGCAAAGTTTTCTGTTGCTTTATATAGAATCTGGCTAAAGAATTGCATCATTGAGTTGAAGCTGGATACACGTACAGAGGAAGTATGAGAAAATGTTGTGCTTTTACAGACTTCCTATCTTTAACTGCACCCACTGGCAGCAGAATATATTCCACTTTTAACGTCCTTTCCAGAACCAAACTCTACATTTTTAAGTCATACTCTATATGTAAATATAGAAATACAAAATTTTATATATTTATATTGTTTTTTATAGATATATATTTCTGAGGGGTTTGTGGGGCAAAGTTTGGTTGGGGTTCTTTTTGGGTTTTTCCTGGATGCAACCCATTACCTATAGTGAGTGCAGTTTTACTTGTTAAATGCAGTGAAAATGCCAGCATGAATTAACTGGACTGGAAGGAACTACCTGACATACTGAGTGAGAAGATCTGCTGATCCATCTGCTCTGGTAGTCTCTGTCTGATAAACTGCTGGTGCTTCCATTGCACAAAATGGGAGATATTATAATTACTGATTACTTTTCAAGCCATTTCTAGAGTTCTTTTAAGCTAGGTGGAAAAGATGGAATCTGTTTGAAGGAATATAGGGCAATAGTGCTGTGAAAAGGAACATGAGGAAGAATTTATCTCTAGAGCAAAAGGGGCAGGAAGATGCAGAAGGGAAACATGCCCAAAGAATGATGGCATTACTTAGGCTGGTGTTGCTGGAGTCTTCACAAGGTGTATCACTGATAAAACGCTCCCTTGGGTAGGGTATAAGGATGCACAGGATAGCATCAAGCAGCAATTTACTAGGGCCAGGCTTGCTTTGGATCTAGTCAAGGGCCATTTTAACACTTAATTCAGAAGGACACAATATCTTCTAGCCTATTAGCAGAACTCTTGGCAATTGTAGGGATAGCACACTGTCCCATGGGACGCAAACCTTATGGACAATTACTTCCTTCCTGTCTTTTACAGCACATTAAAAATGTTTTTGTGTTGGAAATGCTGTGGCAAGTCATACCTGGGCACATCACAGCTGTTTCCTGGGCCTGCGGGTCAGGTTCCCTTCCTTAACAGCAGATGGCAGTGAAGTTAAACAAATGAGTCGAGGAAATGTGTTTTGCCTGGTGGATGGTGTTGCTGCAGAGCTCACAGAGCTCCGTGAGTATCCAGACAGTGCAAGGTTCATTTCCAATGCACAGATCACCCGTAGCACATTCAGGAGGCAGGAAATATTAATTATCCATATCTGCTTGTAGTCCAAGTCATGTTTACTTTGTTTGTGATTTCTTTGGTGATACAAACTGTAAAACAGATAGAATTTCTTATCATTTCTTTCATACATCTATATTTAAAGCCTATGCATAGCTGAACAGATGAGGAGGAAGCTCAGTTTCAAGTGAGTAAACTTTTACTCTCTATTATGTATCTTGTGCTATGTCTGAGAGAACGAGAAGATGTATCACCATGGGTTGCTTTAAAACTTTTGTATTGCTGATGTTTTTTAATTGCTAAAAAAAAAAAAGTGTGTGAAAGGGTTAATAAGATATCAGCTTAAAGCCACAAGAACAAAGAGATTGAGAGTAAACTTTTACAATCTTGCCTTAAGCTTTAAATTAATCCCACTTCTGGTGGCAGGATGGGCGTGGTTTCTATCTGATTTCCAGCAGGAAAATTATGGAGATGTTGGTATAGATATTTGATCACAGGTTCTAAGTTCCTTGCCTAAAGTGAAAAAGGGATGAAAAAGTATTAAGGATATCTACGTAATGTCATTAATATCTTAGTTCCATGCCAGTGTCGCGGAAAAAAACATGCTTGCATGGTCTGGGATTTCCAGTCAGGTGCCAGACCATCAAATAGAGCATCTATTTCCCTTATTTACTGTTCAGGGCTTGATTCACCTGAGGAAACCCAGGATTCTCCATCCATCTTGAGGTACTCAATTCTGTACCACCATGCAAAGCACTGGAGGGGTGCCTTGAATCGGCATTCAAGGCCCAAACCTTCATTTCAAAACCTTTCAAGACAAAAGCAAGCTCTGGGTAAAGTCCTCAGCTGTTTATGTTGCTGATCTGAATGTCAGTACTGCCATAGCAGAAGGGACTAGAGGAATCTAGCTCTTTTAGACCCTTAATGCTCTGGAAGAGCGACTTGGACTCTGCAGCCCTGTTTCTAAGAGCAGAACCAAGCCAGTGGGACTTCCTAGAGAAGAGAGGGCTTCAAGGCTGCTCCCAAGAGTTTGATTTCCCTTATCACGGCATGCATAAGTACATATCTTATTTTCAAGCTCATGTTTACATATTCTATAGTATCAATATGCTTTTAATCTTCCAGTTGTATTCGAATTTTTCATTTAAAAAATTCACATGGCACCCCAGCAGACATATTTATAACAAGCAAGGGCACAAGTCTCAATCACTTGTGAAGAAGCAGCCCTTCTTAATCTGTCAATCAGTCCATGCACAAAATGCACAGACCATCAGTTGCTTTTTAGGTTATTTACTGTGACTTATGTACCTGCCAATAATTCTAAAATACAGGTCAAAGAATATGTAGCTCAAGTAAATCTATAAATGTAGCAGAAAAGCTTCACTAACTACCTCATATTGCCAAAGCTGAGGTCATTTCCTTGTTGTGAAAAATACTGAGTCCATAAATTATTTTTATCACCTCTGGGGCAATGCAAACAGTTTCCCACAGATGCTGAAAGTATGATACGTTTTTTATTTAATATTAGAACACCACTTTTACACAGCTCTTAAAATATGAGGTCCAAGATTCTGCTTGAGCTTTAAGGCCCCAATTCAGCAACATATTAAAACAGATGCTTCAGGTCCTGACATTAAACACGTGCCAAAGTACTTTGTTGCATAGTCATAGATTGCTGAATTGGAGCCTAAAGACTAAATTTTTTTCCATGACATTCTGGATTTACCTTCCGTTTTCCTTCAAAGAAAACAAGGCATTTATTCAAATAAAATATGCATAAACATTTAAAAGCATTCAAAAAGTCTTGTCTTTCAGAGATTAGTGGGTGAATCATAGCTCTGGAGGTAAACCTTGGACAAAAGTCAACGTATCATTTTTTACAACAACAGTTTAACTGGTGTTTATTTAATACTTAGTTAGTATTGTCTCCATAAAGAAAACAAAAATACTTTAAACATGTGTACATATAAACATGGATGGTAAACGTCCTACAGAGAACTTTGGAGAAAGCACCACTGAATTAACTTACAGTACATTTGTTAAACATGAGCAGCTCTAATAATGACATTTCATTTAACAATGCCCTTTGTCTTTTCAGTTCATCAGTTACCTATTTCAGTAATGAACTGCAGTCATACCATTCTGATTTTCTCCTAATGTAAAGGCTGAGATCACTTCACTTGCAGTGGAGCATGATGCTATTATTCTGTTTGTGGCTTAGGAAAAAAGCTATAGAATATATCACAATTGTAATTGTCCAACAAATATTAAAGTCTATGATCAGTAAGGATACCAATAACTTTGTTTAGCTTTTAGTAGAAACAAGTAAAATTAAAAAAAAAAAAAAGAAGACAGAAGTGGCTGAAAATGCTCAGCATATCTATTTCATGAGTAGAGCAGTAAGTATTCAGTTGGGAAAAAAAATGAGCCACGCATTAAACGTTATTTTAATTTTTTATCAACAGTCCATGCATAGAACTTAACAGCAATGTCTTCAGTTAGGATGAATAATCTCAGTCACAAAAATAAAATGGAGTTGCCTGCCCTATTTAAGAAGAATTTTCTAAAGAACTAGAGGAAGTCAGATTAAGTGGGTAATATCCCACTTTGCACTATGTAAACACAAGACAGATAAAAAATATCATAGGACTACTTGATATGATTCATAAGTCTTACAAAGGGTAATGGAGCTTACTTTCACTCATTTGCCTACCTCTTTTTTGGGTTTCTTAGATTTCAAAAGCTTTTTCATTGCCTTTCTAGCTGCAAGAGAGATGTTTTAGCCAGGCTGCTGTTTTCACTTTCCTATTCACCGTGATCCATTCAAAATATTTTCAGAGCTCTCCAAAAACATTTAATTAGAAGAGAGTTGTGTCCAGCACTCCATAATCTTTTCCCAACTGAACCAAATCTACACAATTTACAATAGATCTTTGGAAAACTGCTTTTTACTGTGTGCTGCATCTATAGATCTCTCTCAATTACCCACAGTAAATTTAGGCATTGTACAAGAGCAAATTTTACAGTCCATGAAGAGATGAAGTGAAATCTAGATGAAATTCATTGTGACAGATTCTCAGTTAGTGCCCTGATGTGTCTGTATTACAGAAGATAGACATTCTATTAGCATGGAAGCTCCCATAATGGACTGTGAATCATTTCAGGTAATAGAGATGCCAACTGGAATGACTGAAAAGCACTATTGAATTCCATTAGAGCTCTTTGTTTTTGAATCAGTCATTTCTTTGTGAATATCCAACTATATACTTCTTGACCCTAGCTGAAAGTAATAATTGTGAACTAATATTACAAAACATTAATCTGAGTTACTGTTCAATTAATGTTTCTATTTGAGGGTTATTTTTATGCTGCAAATGTGAAGGAGACTGTGGCTTGTATTACAAATATGTATTTGGACTTCAGCTAGTGCAGAATGCAATTTTCAGTTATATTTCTGTCTCCACCGTATTCAGTCTCATCTCATTAGCTGTAAAAAGAGTCAGGTATTGGCTTTTCTTTTTCAAAGTCATCCTACCAGAATAAAATAACTATAATCAACAAATCTATAAAGATAAACATTTTTATAAGAGATGCCACAAATAGTCTTCTTTCATTTAGGTGCTTGGTTAATTATCAGCAAAATAACTAACACCATATCCTGTTACCCAAACAGCCCCACCTTATCTATCAATCATGTATGATTTATCAGACTTGATAATTGCTTGGATAATTAACACAGAATTTAGGTTTATTCAGTGTGCTGAAACCTCAGAAATGTCTGCATAATTGCCATTTGTGTAGTAGATGAAGTTATGAATAATTCTTTCTCACATAAATATAAAGACTTGCGTGCAGGCAGCACATACTTCCTCACGCATAGCCATTAATGCAGATATCATGTCATACAAGTGCTATGGTATTGTCACATGTTAACTATATATATGTAGTTAAATTAATTAAAGTACATAGCCATAAAAATAAGGGGAAACCTTTCCCTTTGTTGGTAAAGCACTGCATGCTTCTTTTTGTGAGGAAGTACAGAAGGAGAATGAAGGAAAATTAGTCTACTCAGTACAGCAGCAACCAGACTTGAATCTCTATAATAGTCACACATAAATCCTTTGGGAAGTCTTTAAAGAGAGTAGGTTCTATATCTTCTGTCTACGATCATCTATTTTCACATCAGAATGAGCAACATTATCCTTATATACTAAAGGATCTGTGTCTACAGCTTGAAAATGAGCCTCTCCTTAATGTTGTAATGACAGGTGTAAGATTAACTTTGTTAGGTGTCTAGCCACTCATGCAAACTAAATTAAATTAATGGAACAAATTTCTCTCATAATTAAGATAAAAATTCATGTCAGCTGTAACCTTGCTGTACACTAATTATATACAAATGATTTATCATCTGCTTCGCCCAGAATATTAATCCTCAACTCATTGATAACTGCAAGCAGTGTTAAGAGATGAGAGTTGATTAACTATGACAGATTGGGCAACCACAGTACCAAGTGCCTGAACAGCCAGTGAAACCAATAATATTCAAATAGCACTTCTTATTTAAAAATGCATTCCCATGGAAACAGATGCATGTTTAATGAGGGACACAGAGATTACTTCAATAACGACTGATATTGGAAGAGTGGGCAGAACTAATCAATAATAATTAAGCCCTTACCCTGGTTAAGATATGGTTCTCTAAAGCAGGTTATGTACACATTAGTGAGGTACTAGTTCAGGCCATGTTGCACATAATGTCTTCATGCATTGCTGTTCGTTATTTATTTTCCTACTGCAGCAGGTATCACGTAGTTTACAGATGTTAAAAAGCCAACAATGTAATCTTGGCTCCCACCAGCTCTAATAAAGAGAGGAAGAAGAAGCTGATGGCACCAACAGTTCTTTGAAAGTCAACTCCTGTGTTAATTATGCTTTGGCAAATTTCTTTATGAAAATGTCATTCTACAAAAAATCAACCCAACCAACACAAAAACCCCCAAACAACTCTTGGAACATCATCTGTTAAACAGGACATTCATTCATCTCTTA
Organism: Anabacerthia variegaticeps; assembly: GCA_035583185.1. NCBI lineage: Eukaryota > Metazoa > Chordata > Aves > Passeriformes > Furnariidae > Anabacerthia > Anabacerthia variegaticeps. The sequence goes on from JAWWEW010000169.1 coordinate 8,584,861, forward strand.
GAATATGACATTATATTTTTCCTTTAAATGTAAATTATAAAAATTAACTCATAAAGCCTTAAAAAAATATTGTTGCATTTTTAATAGTTGGCATGTATTTTTGGGGAAGACTGCTAGTTAATAATGTATTGTTTAATGAATAAAAAAATTACACAAAATTCCAGACATGCTGAAGAGTTTCGAGTTAGGGCTTGGACTGTTTTAGTATTAATTCTGTCTCCCCAGGAAAGCGTTTTTAAACTAATTGCTCATTGAGACTCCAAGAATCCCTGTCAGAATGAAGAAAAAACCCAGTCTTCTACCTAGGCATTAATAAGGCATAACCAGCCAGCTGGATGAACTAAGTAATATTGCTGTAAATTAATTACTTTCCTGAAAAGCTGGTGTGTCTGAAGACGAGTTATGTGTGAAAAGGAAACTTAAATACTAATATGAATCTGAAGACAATTGCAAAGTCAGAGTGTGAACCCGTTATTCCCACTGTTAAGGTGGGATGAGCCCTGTGGAACCGTGTATGGTGTTGGCACAGGGATGTACAGCCTGGTCTGCAGGGAATGCGGCCATGGAACAGCTCAGCCTTTCCTGTTGGCCAGGCTGGTTTGATTCTGACATAAAGGAACAAAAATCCCAGAAATTGGCTGCCATCCTTCAGCTGCTCAGTGCCTGGGTTTAAGAGAGCCAACCTTTCTCAGTCTGCTCATTCTTAGTATGGGGACACCTATTTCTTTGGAACTGGAGTGGCTTATTTCATCTAGACTACACCAGGATTCTGTCTTAAATGTGAATTTGAGCCCTTTCTTCAGCTCCCACGTTCCTTAACACCCACTCAGAACCTGACTGCACGCAGGTGTTCCTGCTTAGGTAGCTCCAAATCTTGGCTTGGATAAAACTTTGAGCTCCTCTTATGGATCACAGAGCCAGCTGAATGCCAGCCCATTGCAGGGCTGGGCCGGACACAACAGATGGTGCACTGCAGGTTTGTCAGTGCTTTGTGGTGACACTGCAGGCACTGAGCAGACAAACCAGGCTGGCCTCTAGAAACACTCAGCATTGCTCAAGCCTGGACTTCTGCTTCCAAGAAAGCCAGACGTCCCAGCACTGCCAGTCTCAACATGTGGATGACAGATCAGGAGTAGCTTTCTACCTGCCAATACAGACCTGGCCTCTCAAAGAATATCTGAATCACCAGCATAGGAAGCAAATATTCTATTTCATAATAATGGTTGTTTTCAGCCTTCCATCCCATGAGGGAGTTGTGTGGAGTTTTTTTGGTGTTTTTTTTTTTTTGTTTTGTTTTGTTTTTTTTTTTATATTTGTCTTATGTGCTTCAAAAGAAATTAAAGTTCCACTTAAATTAAAAAGAAAATGTGAGCTTTATGCAAAATAAAAATTCAAACATTTCTCTCTCTACTTTTCTAGCTATTTCAGGACTAATTGCCTTTGAATTTGTAAATGCAGATAATGAGAAGAATCCTATGTATATGGAACTGAAGAGAATATACACAGAGCAAGTCAAGTACTTGATATCCAATTTAACTTGGAGTTGGATATCAACTTTAAATAAGCAAAAAGGTCCTTAAGTTTTTTTCATCATCTTATCCTTAGGGGATACATATCTGCTATGAACCTAATCAGCTACAGTACAATGCTAATGAATGAACATTCCCATAGAGAACAGAGGTGGACCATCAGCACTGCAAGTCCCATGTGCCTGTTCTAGGAGAAGCTCAGCATGGACATTTGGCAGTGATGGTATTTAAATGCAGCCTTCTAGGAATGGCTAAAATGAGTCTAAACTGATTAGTGCTACTTTGGCTAATTGCTCGAGGTAGGCACTAGAAACCCACTGGTAGCCTTCATTGCTACCAGTTAGAGCTATAGCTAAAAGACCTAAATTTTGATCATACTGACACAAAAGTACACCATGTTCAATAAAGTTCTTCCAGTTTAATAGGCACAAGGAGAAGCAGATGCAAAATATGGATATTTTTGTTGTACTAAATCTCTTCTGCACACTGAATTAGTGATACCTGGAGCATCTTCTGCCCCTTCTCCTCAGAGTAAGAAGGGGGATGATGCTGCCTTCCCCAGCAGTATCACTTCATTCCATTGATCAGGCTCTGCAAACAATGCAATTATTTCAGAGAAGAGCACAGCAAGTCCTAGTTTTGCTACTTCCACTTATTACTGAGGAGCATCAAACTACCCAGCCATTTTCCTGCAGCCATCTTTAAAAAAGGCAATGATCTCAATGTGCTGCTAACCTAATGAGGGCTGTGTGTGACAGAGCCGTAGATACATTTTCTCACTAGCCTAATGAGCACAGTGACAGACAGTGAAACAGTTCACACTTGAGTAATTTTCTAGTCATCAGCAACTGCAGTGTTCATGGGAGCAGAAGCCAGAGAAGGGACGGAGATATATACAATAAATACACACTGGCTCCATTGGCCAGAATAAGTTATCACTAGGATAGAGGTCTTGGGGCAAACTCCCTTAGGAAATTCAAACACAAAGAGTCAATTTAAGGCATCTCTAGCAGTGCATTCAATTAAAATTAAATTTAAAACGTAGGATCAGCTGTTGGGCTGTTAGGCCACCTGCCCAAAGGAAGAAAAAAATTAGGGATGTAACGAACCTTTACTCCTGATGTCTGCAGGCTGCTCCTGAATCACTGAACAGTACCACCTTCTCACAACCATCCATTCAGCATGAAGTCCAGTACTTCTTTGTCTCCCGCCTCAAGAAGAAGGAAACTAGCAGCAGATAGTTCATTACCCATATTGACAGCAAGTGTTTGCATGAAAAATGCCGTCCTTCTTACATTTTTAATGTACTGACAACTTCTTCCAGCAAAACTGTTATTTCTCAAGGGAATGCTACTATGAGCCAAGCCCTGGAACATCCTCTGGTACAGGCTCCAGGTTAGATACCACAAGAAAATAGCAAGAGCCATTCAGAATCATGCAGTTCTCCAGGCACTATGTTAGTGCACCAAGCACTTCCCACTGCCCTTGCAGTCAGGTGTGGGAGAGGAGAAGACACAGCTGAGGAGGTACAAGGGAAGGAGCCCTTCCCAAAGATGAGAAAACAAACTAGTGCAAGGAGAAGCATTTCACTTGTCCATGGTGTGATCCAGGTCTCAAAGAGATGCCACATCAGCCCTTCTTATCCTTTCTTGATCCCTTTCCTTGGATATTGCAGTTTTTGCCAGTGATAAAATATTATGCCTGCCTCGCTTCCATCTTCTCTCAGATGAAGAGAGGAGAGACATTTGATGGTGCTGGGACAAATAAAGCAGCAGCTGCAGAGTCCACCAATGAACTCCAGAACTCTCCCCCTGTGAACTGGCCTGACTCTTAAAGCAAAAGACATGTTAGGAAATGAAGGGTCTTGTGGTTCCTCATCTGAATCCTTCTCCTGTGGCCCTTCCTGCCAGGTGTAGGAACCAACATGTGGGCAGAGGGACAAGTCCTGCCAGCATTCTAAGTGTGCTGGAATAGTTCTTGGAGAACTGTGGACAGGCTTTAGAGTGCAGCAATGAAATGGGATGGAGCTCATACTGCCCTTCAGATCTGGTGCTGCTCTGCAGGCAGCAGTGACCACCACAGCTTCTCCTTTGAGCTGTGCTGTGGGAGCTGGATAATGCCCAAAATGCCTAAACTCACCTCCTGCTGCACCAGTCTCAGCTTCAGTGTATGAGGCTGCCTGGGCAAGTACACAGGCTGGAGGATGGATCAAAATACCTTCTAATGATGTCAGCAGCAACAGGTGAGCCCTTGTGCAGTTCAATACTACCCTGTAAGAGCCTGCAGACAGCACACATCTCACGCTCTTCCACTGAGGGCAGAGCAGCTTTGCACAGTGCAGAGCAGCTTTTGCACAATGTTAATTAGCTAATTCTCACAATCACTCCACAAGTCATTTCTGCCCAGCTTTTCAAGCCAGTGGAGAAGTGAAGGACCTGCCAGGAGTCACCAGAGGCACAGGTGGAGTTAGCCAGAAACCAGACTGAAAGTTCTGGACTCTGGTCCTCAGCTCTGTCTGTTTGACCAACACCCCTTTATCCAAACTCACTATGAGCTTGGCTGAATTGTTGTTTTCTCTGCCATTTCTCCTTGCACATGTGAAAGTATTCCCTTTGGCTTGAGACAGAAGGCCTGTGGTTCAGGAGGTGAATGGGCTCTGAGTCAGCTGCCTCTGTTCCACTACAGCATCTGGTATTGCTTCCCTGGGTGACCCAAGGCAGGGTGTTTAAACTCATTGTGCCAAGTGTCATGTTGGAAGAACGCAACATTGCTTCTAAAATGTTGTTGTGCCAGCCGAGGGTAAGCAAACAAACACTGAGAACTTTCAAAATTAGGGAATTCAGTGCTTATCTCTCACTGACTTTCACCTGGGCTCAGCATTCAATTTCTTTAGGCTATTTTAAAGACCCTTGTCGAGAAAAAGAAACTGGCATTTATGGGCACAGCACAAATATTAAACTACTTTGACTAACTCTCCATGTGGAACTGCTCATATGCAATAAAACTGGCAGTGTTTTCCAGTATAAATAATCACTCATTTCTTGAAATCATAAATCATTCACCTTTTGAATTAGCTGGGTGTCAGGGGATAAACTGTTAAATCTATATTTAGTATCTAACACAAAGTCCTGCCTGGTTTTCGCAAAGGCTGCTCACTCTTCAGCTGGGAGAACTTGTACTCAGATCCCTTGGATAAAAGTATTTAAATTTGAACGTACATGCTTACTTTTAAACACTCCACCCAACACTTGAGGGAACTGAAAATTAGTTAAAAGCTGTTCTGAGCATTTTCAAAAATTACACAGTGGAAGGCATTACAGCTGGAAATGCGTTTTAACTAATTTTTCATAAATGTCTTCCTTCTTTTAAAATTTTGTCTCAATCATCACAGATATCCTGAAACACAATAGCTCTGGCCATAACAGCCATGTCCTGGATCACCCAGTGGAGACAGGGAGTAAAGAGCTGGTCTTGGAGGGGAAACCAGCCAGTTGTGTCAGGGAAATGGAACATCAGGAAGGGCCTGTGGTGCAGCCCTGCAGAGGAGAGCTGTACTGTCCTCGTGGTGGGAAAGGACAGCCCACTGTGTAACCCTCACCACCAACACAGCGGATTTGACAGATCTGTGGACCAGTAATCGAGCTGCAGCACAGCTGATTTTAATACCCTGAACCATTCGAATGTCTGCATAAAAGTCTGTCCTGGACTAGATGTGGTGCAGCATTTTTAGAGGACCCTTAGTGAAACTGTTCCACTCCCTGCGTAGAGATGGACACACGGAATCTGCCAAAAAAATGTTCAGCCAACCAGGAAGTGTCAAGAGGATTTTATACAGGAAAAAAGATTTGAAGAAACTCAGTGGTTAAGGGAATGTTCATTTTACTTTGTAATTCACCTTAACTGATCCTGTATGTGAACCAAAACCCCCGAGACAAGAAATGTGTGCAAAAAATATAAACCTGTGAAATGGTGGGACAAATAGTTTCTCCTCCTCTAGTAAAAAGAAACAGCAGCTACTTGGGAAAAGAATCCACGTGCCAAATCTGTAAATATGCTCTACCTCTTTTTATGCTGCTGCTATAATTAATGTGAGAACCTTTAAAATTCCTATCTGATACTTACACTTGTTATAGCAACATATTTAATTCCAGTGCTACATCCTTTAGCAGATTCTTTTACTTCATTCAAATTACTAATCGTTTAGATTCTCTCTGAGAGTCTTTCCTCCCTCGCTCCCCATGCATGCTTAACCTAATTAACTATAAATGAGAAAAAATGCTATTCACATAAAAAGAAAATGTTAACCTATAAATTATCCAGTGCTCCCTCCTGAGGCTGGCAACGCCTCTCACAGAAAAGCTCAAATGTTGGTGCAGTATTCTTGGCTTCTCATCCAGTTTTTGCCACTCAAAATCATTTTACACAACACATTACTCTGCCATTTTGTACATCTGGCAACATTTGCTGATACTAAGTCCTCTCCCGTGTTTTCAAGACTACACGAAGGATTTTGAGGGTGATTAATTGGAGAGAGAAAATCATTCCTTTACATTTCAAAGAACATTTGCAGAAGACTAATGGTCATTTATGGAAATATGGCCTCTTTATACCCATTAATGTCTTCCAGTGCTCCCTGTGGGTCACACAATTAACCACAGCTTTGTGTTTCTTTGCTGCTGTCATCCAAAATCCTCTCAGTTGCCCTCATCAGTTGAAAATCTGCTTTGCAATTGCCAGATCAAAAGCCCACTCGGGTCCATGGGACTGAGACATGTAAGAGACATGATCCTTGCTCTATATGTTACTCCTCAAAATACAGTTTCTTCCAGAGGTTCTCAACTGCACTTTGCCTAATTCGACCCTAACAACCATTTCCAAATAAATCCAAATAAAGAGGAGAGAGAGACAATCCTTTATTTTTTCATTCCATTCTCATGCTTCTGTGATTTTGTTCATGCCACTCTCCAGTGGTGATGGAAAGGGCTTTGCTGTGCCTAGCACAATGTAATTCTGATCCATAGCTACAGCTCCAAAGTAGTTTCATAACTTATTGTTATTATCATTAGTGTTACCATTATTCAGAACTATAACACTCCCAATGAAACCTGACATAACAGATCCCTGTCTGGTAACATGACAACAAACATGTGCCCAGGTGCCAGGTCACATCATGGGCACCCCCAGGGATGCTGGGCCCGGGCAAAGACGGGCATAGGCACATCAGAGGGAAATGAACTTTCCATCACATTTTCCATGGTTCCCTGCTGTCTGTCCCTATCTCCCTGTCACTGCAGGGATTTGTGTCAGCGTTCTGAGGGCACTAATAGGCCTTTAATGGCCAAGGGATTAGTATTACACAGTATGTTGCCCAGTTTTTTCCCCTTTAGCCAATGAAAGGAGACTGCCGTGGCAACAACAGCCTCTTGCCAGGACATTTGTGCACACTCTATTTTGGAACTGGCATCTCACCAGCTCGTGGTTTAATTTACCACCAATTCCATTGCACTGCTCAATGCTTGCCCCATGTTGTCTGTGAGCTCTGAAATGTTAAACTGGGAAGGACAAGGTGCTTATAAATGAGATAGAAATTATGGGTTATCCATTGTGAATGGAAATCTTTTATTTACTTTCCCTAGCATTATCCTTTTTCCATTTTGATTTAAAAGATAAAAAAAAAGTACGTTGAATAAAAGTGTTACCAAACTATCCAGGGGTAAGTTGTATTACACTTGCTAAGACCATCCATGTAACTAGCCTGGGATCACAAAATGAATTCTCAGTTGTTCCACATCCATATGACATGAAGATTCCTCTGTGGTAACCTGGAAATGAGGAGGATGGTTCTAAGGACTGAGGCAGATGCCAACGCTGTCATCTCTGCTCCCCGCCAAAGGGCTGCAGCCACATCCCCCAATACCTCCTGTATCCAGAGTTCAGACACCACGGGGAAGCTGATGCTGTTTCACAGTGTCTGAGTCACTCAGAGGACACTGCTCCCAGGCACACGTGGTGTTGTTACCTTTCCCTGGAGATGGCTGATGCCAAGAACCTCTCCTTCCAGAGGGGCAGAAGAGTTACAGCCGTCAGCCAACACCAGGGATGGGTAGATGACATCTGTGATTTGCTACAGTTTCCTTTGCTACCCATGTAACTTGTTCCAGGTATTTTATAAAGGGAAAAACATCAACACCAGTGTTTTTTCCCCTTGTGATATCAAAAAAGATGTACCCAAGAACAGAAGAAAATTAGAGAGAAAAAGAAGAAATGAGGACAACACTGATAAAAACAAGGAGGAATGCTAGATCAAAAAAGCATAAGTTAAAGAAGAGACAAACTGCTTAGCTTTGTGTTCCCAATTCCCTGAAATTTTCCCCCTTTTGATGGTGTTTGATCACCAGCTGAGAAGAGATGGGCCTTCCAGCTGTGAGGAGAGAGCCTCATACCAAAACAGGAAAGAGAAGCATTACCTACTTGCCATTCCTGAATACAGTAAAAGAAACAGAGAGAGAAAATCTCAGGAACAAACTGCTGGCATTTTGTGCAAAGCAAAATCAAGACATGGATTTAATGAGTGTGTGTGCATTATATAGAGCAGGAAACACTGACATCATTACACAAATTAGCTGAAATTTTTGTAAGTACACAACTCTGCTAAAATATCCTTATTAAAGGTATGCTTAAAATTCAGGAGAAGATAATGCCATCCAACCTTTTCTTACTTTAACATTGCTTCAGGATGATTTACAGCACTTAAGCAGAAAAATACAAAAGCTGAGCACATAGATTCACTCCCATTTTTACCTACAGGAAGCTCTGTGCTCTTTTCTATGGTCATGCAAAAGACTGAATCAGCCCCACAGCACCTTGCAGACAGACCCCATCAATCCTGCCTGCCCCACTCTCTCCCCACAACCTCCCTCCCAGTTACTGCCTGCATTTCGTGTTCCCTGGGTTTCTCTGATGCCAGATCCATTTCCTCTCTCCTGTTTCCCATCAGAGGCTGAGCCCATTGCCCCAACCCCTCGCCAAGGGAGCACCAGCACGTCCTGCCCTTTTCCATGAACCCCTCATTCCAATGCCTGCACAAACCCCAGCTTACTTTCCTGTTCACTGCCGAGAGCCCCTTGCATCAATGGGTTTGCAGTAATACAACTGCTAAGAATTTTAGTTAATTGGCACTAATTATAGTCAGGGGGTAACTACAGGCACATTCACAGGGGGAGGGAGGATTGAAGGAGAAGAAATATAATTCAGTGCTCTCTCAACTCTGTACACACACTTAGCTGAGCAGGGTTAATAAGAGCATCAGTCTGGTTCCCGAGCACACAAGAGGTAAATAGAAGCCATTTTTCATGTTCTATTCTGCAGGTACAGTTTTACCATGGCCCGTTTTACAAGTGAGGTAAATGAGTCATAGAAAAAGCAAGTAGCTTGACCAAGGCTTTGCAGTAAGACATCGGCAACACAGAGAGAACACTGCAGGAGCTACTTTCCAGCCCACTTGATCTTCATAAGAACAAGATCTTGCATTATTTTTATTATCATTATTGCTATATAACAGCTACCCTCATCTCCAGCACCAGAAATTTTAGGCTAAGCTGTGGCATGGCTGCACAATCGAATTTGAATCAATCAATCTTTAATCCCTGATTAGGGAAATACAGCAAGAAGTATCTGAGGCAAAAGAAACTTCTATCAGAAACAAAATTATTATTTGTGAGGCTAACATCCTGGATCGGCTTATGGTTGATAAGATTCAGTAAGCAGCAGTGAAAAAATATTAGAAAGTCTATTAGGAGACACTTAGATGAATATTGTGTTCCAACCTTTGAAATCCAAGCTGTGCCTTAAGATTGTAACTATCTTTTTGCTCCAGAAAAAAAAAAAATTGAAAGGCATGACTATTAAGCAAGGATAAAGGTTGAGTCATAAGCAAATGTCATGTCATAGATTTACCTACCAACAAGAAGCCAGCAGGGTTCAGGTCAGAGGTTAATGAAAGACATCCAAAGGTCATTCCGTGATTATGTGAGAGCATGAGTTTAATAGGGCACGGGGACGACAGACACTGACAGAAGATTTATACCAGAGGTGATGACACCACTACGAATAGTGCTGATAAAAAGAGCCCCAATATCGGCCTGAGCAGAATGATGAATGGCGCACACGTCCGCTCACACTTCTCATTATAAGCTCCTTCACTCATGGTGGCACTTAGCGGCGTTTATTTACTGTGGTTTGATGGTACTGAGCAGAAGCACAGTATATCTAATACTTTAAATGTAGACTTGCCATATAAAAATGAAACAAGAGATAAGATTAGACCATTGAATAATTGCCCAGCTTTCCTGCAGAGATTATATTCACTAGTGCTAACATTATTTTTTTCCTAATGTTCTAGTGCACGAACAGCTCAAGTGAATTAATTTTCTAAGGCAGAAGGTCAAAAGAAAATAACTGATAAGCGTTGTGCCTGCTATAGAATATCACTTTACAATATTCTCGCCTCCTCATTTATCAGATAGAGAATAAGAGATAATATAATAAAGGTATATAAACATATTTTTTGTCACGCAATATTTAGTTTTAGTTGTCCCGATTGCTATTTTTCCTTGTAGCTATGGGTGGGAAAAGAATCAGAGAAGTCAGCCAAAAATGTCAAAATGAAAAAAAAAAAACAAAAACCAAAAAAATAGACCCACAAAAAATCAACAATAAACCTTAGGACCAAACCCAAGGAAAACTGAGACCTGATAAATAACATGCACTGCACCAAGAAACTCCTTTTCAGACTGTTATATATTTATCAAACCACTGGAGTGTGAATTTATGAATAAGTCTTATCATCTTTCAGGCAGCAGGCACAATAAAAATTAGAACTACAGAAAATTGTGGGTATTACAAAAGGTTATTTCTATCAATTCATGTGTATCTGTAGATGGGAATGTCACAGAAGAAAGTTCTATATGTCTTTCCACTCATACCTTCACTCATGCAGTACTGCATGACGTCATATTTAACATTTAGTTGGATGTGGAGCAACATAAATAAACACTTACTCAACCAAGAGTGCATGTAATTTTAGGAGGCGGAGAGATGTAACATTGTAAGCAGTATCATCCCTCTCCAAGTGCTGCCATTATTGCTACTTCCCAATACAATAGATCTGTATTTTGCACCATATCTATCTTGTAGTACCTGAATGTCTCCCACGTAACAGAAAAGCAGCCACAGAAATACATTACCATCATTATTTTTGTCATTATTGTGGTCCACATTGAAAGCACCAGTTTCACAGAGGTCATTTGGGTAAGCAAAGGCTTATTGCAACATAGATGTGCAGGCTGGTCCTAGAAATGCTGCATAATGTCACAATTGTTCTGCAACTATTGCTCACACTTAGTGGAAAGATGCTGCCTGTCCCAAAGAGACCCCACCTTCAGGAGATAATGGGGGATCCACAAGGCTGCACACGGGGCAGAACATCTCTGAGTGCAAGGGATGTGCTTGCTGGAGCACTGGGTGCTTCTCTAATAATGTTGTGATAGGTCTTCCACCTCAGAAGCAGCACACATGAAACATCCCCTAGCTGATTGCTTGTGAGTTTTCAAAAACCAGTTTCTTGAAAGAGGGCCAACGCACCCAAGCTACAGCCTCTGGCCACCCTCTAATTAAGGTACAAAATGTAAGCATTCCGAAAGGCAGGATAGTATTTTGAATACACTTTGGAATTTTCCTGCACCACAAGAATAAGGATGTGATAAACAGGAAAAAACCAAACAACCTACCTGAATTTCAGAAATAAATATCTCCTGTGTTACCTTGAAAATCACGTAGTGGTATCTAATACCTGAAGGTTATGTGAAGGTTCAGTAGATCCCTCAGGATAAGGGACCTCTGATGGACTCCAGGAAACCAGAATTATGTCAGGCAGAAGTTGCTGAAGTGTCACATCTAATTAATGGACAGAGGAATTACAGTCACTTACACTTCTGCATGACTAGGAGGAGTACAAAAAAGAAAAGCAAGTGTAAGTAACATCTCATGCCTGTGCAGCACAGGAGACCTATGCATTGCGTGAGCCACCACAATAAGTGGTGCCGGCTTTGCACCAGCTTCTGCAACATGGTAAACTCCAACCTGAGTGGAAGAAATGTCTTTTGTTACCAAACCAGATATTCCATCAAATCACACCCCTGATATGAGCCACAGATTAGCCACTTTTAGCACTGATTCTCAGTCATCTCTTTCACCTATGCCTAGAGCAGAAGGACTTATATATATATATACATTTTCTTTTAAAGGATCTCCCTCAGTTTTCCAGTGTTTCCAAAGTATTGCAGAATAATTTACCAAAAATATATTTAACCAACATTTCTCAACAGCATAGTGTTTACTAATCTTTGACATCTGGGTACCTATTTTCTCCTTTGGAAAAAATGGCACGATCAGTTTTATCTAACGAAGCTGGGCTAATCACTAAACATTAATAGAACTACATCAACAAGGCTATTAAAACACAGTATGTGGGGGTGGGGTACATTTAGATATATGAAAACCGATGAAAAGGCAGGAGGCAGAAGGGTTTTCCTTTAAAGCTCTCTAGTGATCAGTGACACGCTGTCATTCAGCATATTTTATTGTCCACTTGAACCAAATGAATAGAACAGTGTAATGGAAGCCACAGTGTTCCCAGATAGGCAGTGCATTTGTTACTGAGGCAGACAATAAAATGTTAGTAAAGCATCTGAAGCAGATGTACACCAAATGAGGATGAGATTTCTTATTTATGAATAGGAAAAATAAAACCTGAACGACACTTCTTATTTATTATGCAGCAAAAGAGAAAGCCAGGGGGACTGAAGTTCTGCATATAGAGCAAACAGAAAATGTATCAGTTTTCTAGCACAGCCACAAGAGACCAAGTTTCATCTGAAGTTATAAGATGTAAGATCATTGCTGGTTATGAAGGTAAGATCACTTTTTCTGAAGCAGCAGAAATTCACTGATGACAAAACATTACTCATTTTGGCCCATGTTCTGGTTACAAGCATGTCAAAATGCTTCTAAAGTCTCTAATAATATATAGCTATAATCTCATAACTGGAATAAAACATGATCTTTATTCTGCTGCACCACAAATGCTGGAAAATATTGATCTAAGAGTCAAGAAATTGTATAAGCAGATTACTCTCAAAAAGACTGGTGCATGAAATTCCCTTATTGTTTATAATATATTTGGCAGCTGACACATGCCTTTGGATTTATTTGGAACGGAAGATCTTCATATGGCTCTCAGGAAGCACATATGAGAAAATGACAGTGAACTGCTGAGAAGCTGGTGCCCTTTCCCAAACTAATTATGTTATTTCGAGTCCAGCATCTGCCCTGGAGATCCACAAAACAAACTAATTATCAGATAATCTAATCTGCCAGATTTAGATCAAATCTCTAGAAGAACTGGTTGCTAATTATAGGTATATGCATGTACATATGTGCATATCTGTATGGACAATATTTTTAGTTTAACACTCTATGAATTTAATTAATTTAGTTCTTGAAAAAGCTTTCTTCTGAGAAAGGCCAGAGGAGAAAGTACTGTGACAACAGCCATAAATCCACAGCAGAAGGTCTGCTGGGTAAGTGGCACAGGGCACAAGTTGTAATATTTTTCTGTATTTAAAGTATTTGTGTTCACTTTGGGTATGTGTGTTTATCTTTATGCAAGTCCTGCCCTGCTCAGAGTACTTCAATTTCTGTGTAATGGGAATACCATCAGAAGGCTGAATCTCATCACCTTGTTTCATAAATGAATCACTGGAGCAAAAAAAAACAAAAAAACAAAACAAAACAAAACAAAAAAAAACTAAAAAAACCATCAGGAACAATCCAAAGACAAATATAATACTGAGATTTTATTTGTTTCTGCAGCCTGAAGACCACTTTCTTCACTGGGGTAAATTTACAATGCCAGCAGAAACTGTCATCTAAAATGTGTAGCCTGGGACTAAAGGGCTAAGAGAAAGTCCAGGAGCCAGTTGAGGCTGGTGGTGGTTCATGTTTGACATCAACACATCTGGGCACATATTTTTCAGCACGTGTGAAGACCTATGTACTTTGGCTCAACTTGTGTGTGGTAATTCTACTAAAAGAGATAAGAATGAATTAAAAAAATCTTCCTCATTAAACCTTCTTAAACCTTCCTCATTAAACCTTAAAAATATGTAGAAGAGAATACAATGGATTCTGTTAACAGATCCATTTGCCATCGCATTAAAATATAAGTTCAGAAGGTTCATACCCCATGTTCTAGTTGTAACATCAAATCTTACACAACATAGCTAAGCCCCTGCTTTCATTGGAAAAGGTCAAGTCAAAGCAGTAGCTCAGAAATCCAGGACAGCCTAACAACCCTTTGGTGACAGTAACTAGTGGGTTACTATAGAAGAAGAGACTGTTCTTTATCTTTTCACAAAGATTACAGCCAAGACAGTAATTATGAAGGAGGGAAAGCATTTTCATTTTTTAGGTCTCAGAATTCTACAACACAAATTCCATTTAAATTATTTCATATTGCCATAGATTCATAGAATGGTTTGGGTTGGAAGAGACTTTAAAAAGCACCTTGTTCCAACCTCCTGCCATGGGCAGGGACACCTTCCACTAGACCAGGTTGGCTCAAAGCCCCAGCCAACCTGGACCAGTTATGTACCTCTGTCTTCCTTCCTTTTCCAGCACATGGCTCTCCAGTGTTGCCTCTGTGATCTTGAGACTTCAAAAACAAAATTTATGATAATGCTGACTCAGACAATTCTTGTCTTTTTATAGCTTCGGGGAGACTTACACAGAGTTGATTGCTAGTTTCCGATCTGTTTATCCCGGGGTTCCTTGCACAATGCAGTTGGCCAACACCCGACTTCACTTTTCTCTTGCCAAGCTTGCTGCAGCTGCATTGCCACGTGCTCAGAGGGTTCCCAGGATGGCACGGGCTCCCTCTGCAAGTGCCTGGATTGCAACCTGCCTCTTGCTGCAGGGCTTGGCGTGCAGGCAGTGGGTGAACCATCTACCTGGTGCTCAGCACTCGCTGAAGGTCGTGGCATGGAGCTGCCCGTGCTGGAATTTCAGGCTGCTCTGGTGTGAAATAACCAGGATGGGCCGAAAGAGTGTCATAAATTTAGGGTGAGACTCAAGAGCACTATGCTGCTGCCCTCTCTCCTTTATCAGGCTCTGAGAGCCCATTAATAACAGCATCAGATGGGATGTTTTATTGTTTGAAATTATAGAGATTCTGAGACTAATTGCCCAGCCCAGGGTGTGTAATGCTGTTCCAGATGCCCTGGAGTGTCCCTCCCCAGCTACATCCTCAGGAAGGTAAAGGTCTTGCAGGTGGCTGTCACATTCCCAGCTCCATGCAGGTGGCCTGGATTCCTTACAGTGTTTCTTAGAATCTTATCTTTAGGCACCTGAATCACTTACTGACTGTCAAAAGCAACTATAGCTGATGGAATATATTCCATTAAAACTGCTTTTAATGGAAAATTGTGTTTCTAAGCAAGCTCTTGGTTCCTTTATTTTTGCATTTGCACCATGTGCTTTCTGAGAGAAAGGTCAAATTTAAGACGAAGCTGAATGCTGAAAAATGGAAATATTTGTTGGAAATGAGAACTTGTGGTGTTTGAATTGTCACTGTAAATTTGCAGATTTCCGTTGGCTAAGAGAAATAGACATTTTTCAAACTGCTCTGTAATGTGTCCTTCCCAGCACTGTCAATGCCAGCAGTGATTGCTGTCTGACAGAAGCGCTTGAGACTGCTGCAACACAAACATTCCTCAACACTGACCCAGATAACCTGCGCCGTTGAACAAATTACACGGGATAACATCATTATCTTCTTATTATGAGGCCTAAAAGTTAGATGTCTATGAAGTTTGGCACCCTTTCCATTTGCAACAGGTGAAGGAAAGAAGCAGGTTTCTCCAGAGGACAATTTTTTAACTTAAAATAGATGCACGAAATGAACAGAAGGATCTCTCCGGGTGTGCTATTTCTTTCTACCACCTGCAGAGGAATCTGCTGCTCTCTTTGCACTGTAAACTCTGCAGAAGTAGCCTCGGTCTTAGAATCACAGAATATCCTGAGCTGGAAGGGACCCACAAGGATCACTGAGTCCCACTCCTGGCCCTGCATAGAGCAACCCCAAGAATCCCATGATATGTCCGAGAGGTTCCCACTCTGCCTTTGTACAGTGAAGGGCAAAATAGGGCTGGGTTATTGTCCTATCTCAAAATAATTTAATATTGATATTCTTTGTAGGCATAAAGTCTGTATCTCTACAAATATAATGTCAATTGAAATAAATTCAATTCAATAAATCAACAGTATTATCAAATGCAATTGGCATTGAGATTACCTGCTAATGAGTACATGGTAAGCCCTGGGATACTGGGCAGAAGTTTTCAAATGCAGTTGCTAAAATCTTTTCCTTCCTTATGGATCTGAGATTCCACAAAGGGAATGAAGGAGAAGAGAGGGAAAAACGGGAGGCAGAGGGGGAGGCAGGGGGGAAGGGAAGAGAAGAGGAAGGGAAGGGGAAACAGAAGGGGAAAGGGAAGAAGAAGGGGAAGAGGAAGGGGAAGGGAGCTTGATTTGACATGAATTTCCTCCCTGCCCTTTTTTCATACACTTACTCATCTGCACTGGCCTTATTTTGACTCTCAGCAAGTGACACACTTGTGACAGATGTCCATACACTCAGGACCAGAATGCATTCAGATACATTCTCCACGAACCTCCAGGATCCATACTGTCCTTGCTTCTCAACAGAATTTACCACTGAAAAAAATACACCCCACTGAAGCTCAGTGTCCAGCTATTTAGTCTGTCCTTTGAATCTAGATGTTGTATGGCACTGTAAAAGGATGGTAGGAAGTCTTTAATTTCTAAATCCCATATTTGGATGTATTCTAGAACGATGATGATTACTTTGCATTTTCAGTATCTTATTTAAATGTCACAGTCCTTCAATGCTACAACTGTTTGTGGCTCTTTGGCATGTGATGCAATGAGGTTATCTTGGCAAACTCCTGACTGGGCTGGAGTCCATATCTCAGAAACCACAGCCATGGCTGGCAGTGTTTACTCCCTAGGTAAGTCTTTTAGCAAGTACTGAATGAGTATGGAAACTAGATCAGGGCTGAGCCACGCTGGCAGAGTGATACAGGAAAACTCAGATTGCATTAGTCCATGCAGCACCTTTCAGTACATAAATAAAGGACTTTAGCCTCTGGAGCTGACAACTCAGCACCTTTTGCAAGTGGATAAATAAACAAAAATGCCTTTGATGTCAGCCCTAAAATTGTGTATCTTATTGCTAACCTGAGATAAGCACAAGCCCTTTTCACACATAATAATACATGTGATCTGATGGTTTCACATTGCTGCTGTCTCTTTTTCCTTTCCTCTCTAAAATGCCAATGCTATTGGAAAATCAATTTTATAGAACTTGTCCACTACTTGCGATGCTCTTGCCAAGACCCCAGACTAGTTCACAACACGCTGCCTCTCTGTGTCTAACGAGCTCGCCATGTGCTGCAGGACTTGTCTGCCGTGCTGATCCCTGCCTGTGACCAGCTGTGTGCTAACCCAGGTGCCTGCTACGCTTTCTTCTGCACGTAGTAAAAGACAAGACAGCATCCTCAGCTGGTGAGATAAAACACATTTATGGAAAATGTGCTCAGCTCTTTAATTCTTCATTTTGGCCTTCCAGAAGTCTTCTGTATGCATGCAAAACTTCCAAGAAGGCTTTGAAGGAGATTTATATTCCTGAAGAATAATTTGATAAAGAAAAATCTATTGTTTACCTTTTATTTTTTTTTTTTTTTTACAATACTTGATGTAGTTGTCTGGAATGTGAGATGAGGAAGGGACAGGCATTCCTTGTTGGGAAACTGCTGGTGGTCATTGGCCATGCTTCAGCACAGCTCAAAAAGAGGCTTCTGCAGAACTCCTGCTAGAGGGATGCCATAGACCCTTGGGATCTGCAGGCTGTGCTTAAAGAGCTCTACAGGCATTCATTCATACACCTAACAGGAAGAAAGCCTGGCCTAATCCCTGGGAACAAGGCTCCTACTCAGATGGTCTTACACTGAATGCACTCTGTGGTTGCCCCACTACTCAACGCAGTCAAGGCAGGCCTTGGGAAATAACAACTTTGGCCTGACGTTGTCCTTTATATATAAATTCTGGAAGCCCTACCAGGAATTGGCTACAGACTTCTACGGAAAGCTTTTTCTTGTCATACATGTGTAACTTTTCCTAAGTTAAACATGCATATACTTCCAGAAACATCTGATCACTTCATTATGGATCATCACATAAATACTCAGGTTATGCTTTTCTACCTACTGTCTTACTTTCTTTCTCTTTTTCTCACCCACCCATCCATCCATCCATGCATCCATCTATCCATGGTTTTTCACCCTTCCTTTATTGTACTGCTACGGACACACCTCCAGTCGAGCCAGCTGGCCTTGGCTCACTGAACCAGTGTATCAAGCAGCTCTGAAGGCCTTTGCAAAGTACAGCTTTTTAAAAGCCAGTTAGGGACATGAGAGCAATTCCACCTTTCCTACAGGTATGTGGTTGCTTCTCTGCTTTGTGTGAACTTTCCTGAGCTTTTAATTTTCAGATTTATCTGATCCAGAGCAATACTGATGTCCCAAAACTAAGTCTAGAACATTCTGTATCAACTTGTTCTGTAGCCAATGCAATGGAAAAACTCTGCGTTGCTTTTCAAAAGAGATGATTCTCCGATGATATTTCAGTCAAAGTCAGAGCAAGTGACATTTCTCTGCAGGTCATATCTCTGTCTCCTTTGTCTGCAAAACTATTCTGCAATGTATTTATTTTGGCAATTTCCCATTCAGATGTGTTTTTTTATGCTTTTTCATCATGCTCCTTCCATTTTTGTGCAACAGGGCATTGTGCCTTCCAGGATACCCAGATGGGTGTAAGGACTGAACCTTAAGCTATATAAATCATTACCTGACTACATATGCAACTACTATGTGTTTAGAGATCCAGCAATCATTTGCACTCTCCATCTATTTATACAATACTTTCCTCTCAGGGAAGTGTGGATGCAGGGAAGTATGGATGTGTGGATGTGGGGATACAGGGATATATGGATGTGTGGATACAGGGATGTGCGGATGTATGGATGTGTGGATGCAGGGATATATGGATGTGTGGATACA
The DNA here is from genome assembly GCA_035583185.1 of Anabacerthia variegaticeps. Classification (NCBI taxonomy): domain Eukaryota; kingdom Metazoa; phylum Chordata; class Aves; order Passeriformes; family Furnariidae; genus Anabacerthia; species Anabacerthia variegaticeps. The sequence continues at coordinate 8,603,645 of JAWWEW010000169.1, forward strand.
GGGATGTGCAGATGTATGGATGTGTGGCTGCAGGGATGTGTGGATGTGTGGATGTATGGATGTGTGTATGCAGGGATGTGTGGATGTATGGATATGTGAATGCAGGGATGTGTGGATGTGTGGATGTGTGGATGCAGGGTGTGTGGAAGCAGGATGTGTGGATGTGCGGATGTGTGGGTTCACGGATGTGTGGATATATGGATACATGGATGCAGAGATGTGTGGATGCAGAGATGTGTGGATGCAGGATATGTGGATGTATGGATGTGTGGATGCAGGGATGTATGGATACATGGCTGTACAGATGTGTGGAAGCAGGATGTGTGGATGTATGGATACATGGATGCAGAGATGTGTGGATGCAGGATGTGTGGATACAGGGATGTGTGGAAGCAGGGATGTGTGGATGCAGGGATGTACGGATGCAGGGATGTATGGATACATGGGTGCAGGATGTGTGCATGCAGGGATGTGGGGATGCAGGATGTGCAGCCACAGGGTGTATGGACACACGGATGCAGGATGTACAGCCGCAGGGTGTGTGGATGTGCGGACACACGGATGCAGGATGTACAGCCGCAGGGTGTGTGGATGTGCGGACACACGGATGCAGGATGTACAGCCGCAGGGTGTGTGGATGTGCGGACACACGGATGCAGGATGTACAGCCGCAG